>PVIW01004863.1:0-74992 GCA_004026585.1 Noctilio leporinus
AGTATCAGTAAACATATTTTTGCGTAGGATATCCGAAAGTTTACTGCCTATATTTTTCTCCAGGACCTTTATGGTGGCACTGCTTATGTTTAAATCCTTTATCCATCTTGAGTTTATTCTGGTGTATGGTGTAAGTTGGTGGTCTAGTTTTATCTTTTTGCATGTTGCTGTCCAGTTCTCCCAACACCATTTGTTGAAGGGACTGTTTTTACTCCATTGGATGTTCCTTCCCCCTTTGTCAAATATGAGCTGTATAAGTTTTTTATGCATTTTGGAAATTAGGCCCTGAACAGTGATATTTTTTGCAAATATCTTCTCCAATTCTGTTGGTTGCCTTTTTCATTTTGTTGGTTTTGTTTTTTTAAAGAATTTATGTATTATATTTAGAGAGAGGGGAAGGGAGAAAGGGAGGGAAATATCAATGTATGTTTTTTTGGTTTCTTTTGCTGTGTAGAAGCTTTTTAGTTTGGCGTAGTTCCATTTATTTATTTTTCTTTCATTTCTCTTGCTTTTGGGGTTGAGATCACAAAAACCCATGTGACACCAAGGTCCATAAGTTTGATGTTTGTTTTCTTTGTGTTTTATTGTTTCGGGTCTTACAATGAATTTCTGTGTATGGTCTCAGCAATCTAGTTTCACTCTTTTGCATGTAGCTGTCCAGGTTTCCTAGCACCATTCATTAAAGAATTTTTTCCTTCTCGGAGAGCATTGTATGTTTTTGGCTTCTTTGGTTAAAAATCAGTTGCCCGTGTGAATGGATTTATTTCTGGGCTCTCACCTCTGTCACATTGGTCTGTGTGTCTTTTTCTGCCAGTACCGTACTGTGGCTTTTCAGTATAGCTTGCTGTTGGGGGTTGTGGGGCTCTTGGTTATTCGTGGTACCTGATGGATCACTTCACTGCCTAGGCACTTGAGGCCGTGAACTCTACTTTGCTGTCAACAGTTCTGCGTATTCGCAAGTAGAGGTGTTCTTTTCTTTTCTGGCAGGAGGTGCAATAGCAAAAGTTTGTTTTCCTCTCACCTGCACAGGGTAACCTCTGGAATCTGGATGGTGCAGTATAACTTGGGTCGTTGAAAATGTCCCATGATTCCCAGCCATGGTGCATAACCAGGTTGCAAGCCAGGTCCTTAACCAGGTTCATAGCTGGAGGCAGGTGAAAGGCAACCACACATTGATGTTTCTCTCTCTTTCTTCTTTCCTCCCTGCCCTTCTCTCTAAAAATAAATAAATAAATTTCTGTTGTTTAAAAATTATTTTTCAATGTCCTATGTACTCTGTGATAGTGGACGTCCCCTCTGCCTTTTTTTTAAAGATTTTATTTCATTATTTCCAGAAAGAGGGGAAGGGAGAGAGGCAGAGAGGGAGAGAGAAATCAATGTATGGTTGCATTTCACCTGCCTCCAGCCACAGACCTGACTGGAGACCTGGTTTGCAACCTGGTTATGTGCCCTGGCTGGGGAATCGAACCTGCGACCTTTGGGTTCGCAGGCCGGCGCCTTATCCACTGTGCTACCAGCCAGGGCCCCTCTGCCTTTTTGTAACCAGACGCTGCAGGAGTGTGCTGTCTGAGGCACCTATGCTTACTCCACTGGGTTCTCCCTCTACCCGGATCTGCTGTGACGAGTGGGCAAATGGCGTGTGAAGGGAGGACGTGTGAGTGTGCAGCTCTGCCTCCTTGCGTGTAACTGCAGTTGCCTAGCCCGGGGCTGCTACACTACAGGTCCGCATCTCTGCCCTTGTCACTGTGTTCAGCTGAAACAGGCAGCAGCCACTCAGGTGGGAATGTGGCTTCTGTGGCTTCTCTGTCCCCCCATCTCGCTGCTCTGTGGGGACTGCAACCTACTTCTCCATTGCCACCGCATCTGTGGTCCCTTCTGTTCCTTCTAGTCCCTCCTTCCCAGCTTGTTCCAGTTTATCTTCAGATGTCTCCATGCATGAGTCTCTCAGACATGTTTTGCATACTAAGCCAAGGGTCCTTTGTTGAGTTACAGTTGTCCATCTTGCTGTAATTTTAAGGGGAGAGATGAAAAGGTCTTCTCACTGCACTATGATGCTGAAGTTCCTGTTCTTTCTCTTCAGATGCACACTTGCCTTTAGGTTTAGAGCCCATCTGGATAATCCAGGGTGATCTTACCTTGAGACCCATAACTTATAGTTGCAAAGTCCCTTTTTTTCAAATTCACACTCAGGTTCGGGGGATTAGGACACAGGTACACCTTTATGGGGCTGCCATTTGGCCCACTCTAGTCCCTTCCTAACAAAGTGCAGGGCGGAGGCCATGCACTCCCCTCCGCCCCTGGGTCTGGTCGCCCCTCTCCCCAAACTCCTAATCCTGGGCCAGCTCTGTGGCATGGCCAGGCCTGGCTGGGACAGACTGAGGTTCCCACAAGTATAACTGAGGTACTCTTTGGGAAGGGACCGGTGTGGGGGCCCTCCTACCTCAACATCACAGGGCCTATTTTTGTTGTCATGGCTCAGACTGGAACCCTGCAGCCAGGTGATTCACGGGTCACTGTCCAGAAGAGTGGCTGGCAGGAGGGTGCACATGCAGTTGAGTGGTGTGTGGCTCTAGCCAGTGCCACCAGGGAAGCCAGGGAGGAGGCCAGGACAGGAGCTCAGGGGAGACCAGTGAAGGCACCTAAGTCTATCAGGGAGCCAATGAAGAGGCCTCCGTGGGGTGACAGACGAGCACTGTGGAGGATGTCCCAAGGTGGTGTGTGACAAGCTTCTGAAGGGGCCTGTAGTGGTGCAGTGAGGGGCTGCGCGCAGGGTGCCAAATGGGGGCCTGATGAGCAGCTGTGCCTTGTGTGTTATTGTGGGTTTCCCAGGGGTTATCCGTTCTCCGTGAACACGACTGGCTTCCTGAGACAACACTCCTGTTGTGCTTACAGACCGATGACATGGTGACAGTGGCTGGTTTCTGAGGTGGAGAGTGGGAGAGGATGATCCTTTCCTAGAGACCGCCCCTGCGCTAGGCCCCACCATGCGCCTGAGACAGCCCTTACAGTACAGGCTCCCCCCTCAGTGAGGGTCTAGGGGTTCGCCTGTACCAGCTGTTGTTGTGAGAAGCAGAGTTCGGCTTCAGTGAATGTTTTGGAGAATCTTTCAATGCGTTTGCCCATTTCATGATGGCTGATTTATGACTGCACCTAGCCACACCACACTGAGTGTTCAGCAATTTCTGAACATAAATGACATGACCACCGTGACCTGCACTTCCTGTTCACCTGATTTCACCGAGTGACTTTTTGTTTCCTGGATGAAAAGAGTCCTCAAAGGGAAACTTTCAGCCAATGCCAGATGTGAAACAAAAAATGGTAGAGGCACTTAAAGGCATCAAAATAGATGAATTTTAAAACCGTTTCTTAATTTTATTTATAGAGAGAAGGGAAGAGAGAAAGATACATCAATCAGTTGCCTCTCTTGAGCCCCAAACAGGGTACCTATCTACAACCCAGGCATGTGCCGGGACTGGGAATGGAACTGGCGACCTGAGCCCTGGCTGGTGGCACAGTGGATAAGGCACCGGCCTGCAAACCCGAAGATCACTGGTTTGATTCCCAGCCAGGGCACATAACCAGGTTGCAAACCAGGTCTCCAGTCAGGTCTGTGGCTGGAGGCAGGTGAAAGGCATTGATGTCTCTCTACCTCTCTCCCCTCCCCTCTCTCTGGAAATAATAAATAAAATCTTTAAAAAAAAAAACAACTGGTGACCTTTTGGGTTGCAGGCTGGTGCTCAATCCACTGAGCTGCACCAGCCAGGGCTCAATTTATTTTTAAAATAAAATCTTAAAAGTTTTGAGCAATGGAAAAAACATCTTGATAGGTGTATTGCATCAGTACTTTGAAGGTGACTGAAGTTCAAAGATGTGGATACACAATTTTTTTTAAAGATGTATTTTTAGGAAGGGGGAGGGAGGGAGAGAGGAACAGAACAGGTGGAAAACTACAGGTGGCTCCTCTTCCTCCGCACCTGGGCTGCCTCTCATGCACCCCAAATGGGGACCTGGACTGCAACCCAGGCATGCGCCCTGTCCGGGAATGGAACTAGCGACCTTTCCATTCTGAGGCCGGCATCAATCCACAGAAGCGTTCCAGCCAGCACATAAATATACAATTTTATAAATAAATTCTATTATTTGGTGGGGTCCCACTTGTAGAGTGGTTTTGAGAGATTGAACAACCATCACTCTAATTCTGGGATGTTTCATCATCATTCCGAAAAGAAGCCCTGCACCCATTAGCAGTCATCCCCAGTCCTCTGCTTCCCGTCTGTGGATGTGCCTGTCCTGGACATGTTACATACATGGAATCACACACTGTGTGGCCTGTATCTGGCTTGTCACTGAGATTCATGGGTCCAAGGTCCACCCATGTTGTGTCACTGCTTCACTCCTTTTCATGGCTGAGTAATCATCTGTGTGCCCATGCATCGTCTGAGGGACCTCTGCGCTGTGTCCTTTTTAGTGAAGTGTGTGTATTCATTGGTAACTTGTGAACAAGTAACCAGGCGACTTCCCAGAGGTTCCGTTTGTAATTTTGAGCCCTTGCTCGTGCCTGACATTTGGTGGAGGACGCTGGTGAGCAGGCCAGGTCGGTGGCCAGGCTGAGGGCGGTTAGCCCCAGCCTGTCAGCCCTGCTGCCTGCCTCAGCAGGTCCGCATCCTTTCCCCAGGAGGTGCGGGAGACGCGCCGGCGGCACGAGCGGCGCCTGGTGGAGGTGGACAGCAGCCGGCAGCAGGAGTATGACTTCAAGATGGCGCAGGCACTCGAGGAGCTGCGCAGCCAGCACGACGAGCAAGTGCGGCTCTACAAGCTGGAGCTGGAGCAGGCCTACCAGGCCAAGGTGCAGAGGGAGGGCAGGGATGGGGGAGGAACGGGACAGGTGGGAAAGCACAGACGGCTCCTCTTGCTCCGTATCTATGCCTCATCCACCCACTCCTGTCCCCTTAGCTGGATAGCGCCAAACTGAGCTCCGACCAGAATGACAAGGCCGCCAGCGCTGCCCGTGAAGAGCTGAAGGAGGCACGCATGCGGGTCGAGTCCCTCAGCTACCAGCTGTCCAGCCTCCAGAAGCAGGTCACTCGTGGGCGTCCACTCCTGCCCCTGCCCCTGGCCCACAGGGTCCTTCCTCCTGACTCTGGGTGATAGGTACAATCTCAAAAGGTTGGGCACTCAGCCATCCCCATCCCACCCCTCTTGTGGCTGAGGAAGGCTGCCCAAGCTGCTGGCCCCGACGTCCCTGGCCCAGAGCTGGGTGGACTTCACCTCATGATCCACCCTGACTTGGCCCTCGGACCCTTTCCCAGGCTAGCGCAGCTGAGGACCGGATTCGAGAGCTGGAGGAGGCCATGGCTGGGGAGCGGGACAGGTTCCGGAAGATGCTGGACGCTAAGGAGTTGGAGATGACGGAAATGCGGGATGTGATGCAACAGCAGTTGGCCGAGTACCAGGAGCTGCTGGACATCAAGCTGGCCCTGGACATGGAGATCAGTGCCTATCGCAAGCTGCTGGAGGGCGAGGAGGAGAGGTGGGGAGGGGAGCAAGAGGTAGTGGGATGAGGATGGTGTGCTGGGCCTGGAGGAGAGGGCCAGTGGCGTGAGGGCTGGGTCCAGGAGGGGAGAGGGGTGGGTATGGGTGGGGGTAAGGGAGAGTAAGGAGGAGGGGCCAGCCTGGGGCAGGTAGGATGGGCTGGTGATTTAACCTGCTTTCCTTGTACTGTCTGGGCTGTTCTTGTCTGACCTTGGGCCAACAGGCTCCTGGCTGTCACCACCAGTCACCCTTTTCCCCCCTCCCCCCTAAGGCTCAAGCTGTCCCCTAGCCCATCATCACGGGTCACCATCTCACGGGCCACCTCCAGCAGTAGCAGCAGCAGTGTGTCCATGGCCGGGCGCTCAGGCCGCAGCAAGCGGAGGCGGCTGGAGGCAGAGGAGCCGCTGGGCACAGCACCCAGTGGCGTTAGCTCAGGCGGTGGCGGCCGCAGCAGCCGCAGCTTCCACCTGGCCCAGCAGGCCTCAGCCTCTGGCAGCATCAGCATCGAGGAGATCGACCTAGAGGGCAAGTTTGTGCAGCTGAAGAACAGCTCGGATAAGGTAAAGGGCTTTGACCCTGGGATGGGGGGCGGTTCCCCAGTTGGGTCTTCTGTAGTTGTGTCAGGCATGTCCCCTTTGCAGGACCAGTCTCTGGGGAACTGGAGGATCAAGAAGCAGGTCCTAGAAGGGGAGGAGATTGCCTACAAGTTCACACCCAAGTATGTGCTGCGGGCTGGCCAGACTGTCACGGTAGGTGGGCTTGGGGGGTGGTAGGGAAAATGACCATCAGTGGGAGAGAGGTGGCAGTAGCCACCTTGTAGGTGACAGAATGTGTGATAGGGGCTGGAGAAGCAGGACCCAGCTTGTGGGGTAGAGTAGTGGTTGAGTGCGCAGCTCTGAGAACAGCTGTGTGCTGTGACAAACCACCTGTGTACCAGATTGTTCCAATGGGCCTCCTCTGAAGCCCTCTGGGGTGACGTGACAGGATCCCATGGTGGAGGTGGGTCTGGGTCTAGGCTACCTGGGCCAACAGACGTCGTGGGCATGGGCCCTGGAGCTGATGGGCTTCAGATCCAGCCTGGTGTGTTTGCCAAGATAAAGGTCCATGGGCACTGTGAACTTCAGTCTCTTCTTCTATTCTGTGGTGATCATCATTCCTGGGTAGGACCCACTAAGACTGAAAGGAATAAGTCCCTGGAGCATCAAAGGGGGCTCTGATAAAGGACTGGGTGGTGGCATATACATTCGGACCAGAGCCAACATTGACAGGGAAGCCCTCCCGTGTGTTCCCAGGTGTGGGCAGCTGGTGCGGGGGTGGCCCACAGCCCCCCATCGACACTTGTGTGGAAGAGTCAGAACAGCTGGGGTGCAGGCGAGAACTTCCGGACTGTCCTGGTCAACGCTGATGGAGAGGTGTGTTCCTGGGGCTTGGGATGCCTGGGTTCCCCTGCCTTTGTTCTGGGAGCTTCCTTGCCCACCCCACCCCACACTACACACATTCAGTGCACGAGCCCTGGGGCCTGGTCCCTGCAGGCACTGCAGCATGCTATTCAAGCATGTGGGCCGGACCCTCACACCTGGGTGCTGAGAGACCATGGCTCTTGCTTTACACAGGAAGTTGCCATCAGAACCGTGAAACAGTCCTCCTCATCCTCATCCTCGGTGGTGCGGGAGACAGAAAATGGGGAGGAAGGAGAAGAGGAGGGAGCTGAGTTTGGCGAGGAAGATCTTTTCCATCAGCAGGTATGGGCCCCAGGGAAGACATGTGGGCACTCACCCAAGGGCCTTGCTGGACCTCAGGCACATGCTCACATGGGCTGCTGCAGTTCTGGGCCTGACTGGCCTTGGTTGCCCCATGGCGCCACCCAGATCCCTTCAGCTCCAGGCGCTGCTGGGCCCCATGGTTTGTAGCTGGAGGTGGCCACGGAGGCAGCATTCCTTGCCTCCAGGTCTTGCCTATTGTGTGGACCTAGTCTGGGGACCCCCTGGGAGTGGGATGTTGAAAGCTGATGGCCTCTCTAAGGAGCACTGGTACTGCCCTGGTGGTCCCAGAGGACATTCTCTGGCATCATAGTTTCTTGTTTTGAGAATGGTGGCTTTAATGGCTTTGCCTTGTCTGGGTAGCTCAGTTGGTTAGAGCATCATCATCCCAATATGCCAAGATTGTAAGTTCAATCCCCAGTCAGGGCACATACAAGAAGCAATCAGTGGATGCATAATTGGGTGGAACAGTGAATCTGTTTCTATCTCTATCTCTTCCTCTCTCTGAAACAAGTCAATAATTTTATTATTATTTTTTAATATTTTATTTATTAGAAAGGGAAAGGGAGAGAGGCAGAGAGAGAGAGAGACATCAATGTATGGTTGTCTTTCACCTGCCTCCAGCTATGGACCTGGCTGGAGACCTGGCTTGCAACCTAGTTATGTGCCCTAGTTGGGAATCAAACCAGCAACCTTTGGGTTTGCAAGCTGGCTCCATATAATTTTTTTTTTAATATATATTTTTTAAATAATGGCTTTTGGGGAGGAGATGGAGAGCCTAGGCCACACTATATTAGATATGTTGTGAAATTCTGGTGTCTGAAACATAAGAGAGTGATATGTTGTATAGCATAAGAGGTACGGGAGAGACATATAAGGTTCTGGAACAGGGGCAGTTGAGGCTGATGCTACTGGCCCTCCTGTCTTCCTAAGGTGGTTCAGGCCCTGGGCTCAATACAGTCCCTCCCTGGCAGGGGTGGGGGTCACCAGGTACCTTCCTAGCCTCCTGGTCCCATCTAATCCTGCTGTCTTTTCTTCCTTCCAGGGGGACCCAAGGACCACCTCGAGAGGCTGCCGCGTTATGTGAACAGACCACATTTTTCTTTACCCAGAGCCACTGAAAACTATTTTTATATCATTGGCTTTCTTTAGTCCTTGATACATTTCTAGGGAATTTTTAAGCAAACTGCCAGAATGTGGGGTGGGTCTCTGTTGTTCTGCCAGTGGGTTTCTGTGGACCTTCCACCACTGTCCAGACTCTTTTGGTCCCCATTTCCCCTGTGAGTTGGAGTCCAGAACCAGGAACCTAATGGCCGATGGGTTTGAACTTGGAGCTGGAGGGGCCCCTGCACTTCCCTTCGCCTCCGTTACAGATGGGCTGGGGCAGGAGGGGAGCTGCCCCCTGTGCTTTGAGGCAGACAGAGAAGCTATAGGAATTCAGTAGTTGTTATACGTGTTATTAAGCTTTTAAAAACCAAATTCAGAATCCAGGTTCCTGCGTGGTGGGAGTAGGGGCATGCCCTGTGGAGCACGCAGTGTGGGAGCACTTGGGAGTCTCAGGTTTTACTGTTTGTCTGGCTTCCAGGGTGGTTGCAGCTCCTTCCCTGAGGCTTTGGGCGGCAGGCAGGATTTGTCCCCCATGAATCTGGGTGCTGTGGTGGGTGTGGGGGGAAGTTTCCTTGTTCCCATTCTGGCTGCCTAATGCATGTGTTCTGGAGGAAGACCAGTAGGACAGGATACCAGGAAACCTGAGGATAGGGACACTTCTGATCAAAGACTAGTAACCAGGTAAACAGTGGGAACAAGTGTGACAACCTTGGCAGCAAATGCCATGGGTTTCAGAACCATATCCATGTGTAACAAGCACTCCCTGCCCCCCCGCCCCCCACCACCACCACACACACCTCATTCATGCCCAGGGCTGAGAGCCAGCCCCCTGCCATCTCATATATTCTGCATATATATTGCTATTCGCGCTTCTATGTATAACTTGCTGAAATGATGTTACTCAGGCCACTGCCAACTGACCCCATTTATGGTGGTTCCACATCTCGAGCCAGCTTCTGGCCACCCAGCGAGTCTTCTGCATTAGCCTACCGTTTACAGCCCCTCACCTAGATACACAGAAATTATTTTTTTAATGGATATTTATTTTTTTACATTGGTCAGTAATCAGATTGCCGATCCTGCTTCAAAGGCTCAGGCTAGGGTAAAGGGGATAGTCCCCAGGGGGGCTGTCTCAATGAGCTCTGAGCCCTAAGATGGCAAACTCCGTCAGAATGAACAGCCTGAGTACTAAGCCAGGGTGGCATGCTGCGTGGATGGGCAGTTTCAGAGGAGGCCAATCAATGGCTGGCCTGTTGGCTTCCCCAGCCTGGAGTAGCCATCTGCCTGTCTGTCCTGTGCACACCCCCCTGGCCTGGTTTTCCTTGGGAACTGGTTACAGTGAGGAGGGGTGGAGGCCAGACCCCAGTAGCCGATAATCCAAAGGTGCTTTTGGGTCTAGAGCTTACCCACAACCCTTGCTTTACATCAAGTTCTTCCCATGGCCACCCTAAGTGCCCAGGCCATGGAGGGAAGTATACCACCAGAATAACTCCTGGAAGGTTCTGGTAGGCCCTGGAGAGCTTGCCTGCTGTGGGGTACAGCATGCTGTACTCCACTGAGACCCCTCCCGGGAGTGCTTGCAAGGGCCCCTGCGGCTGAGGGTTGTCAACCCCCCTCACCTAATGGCAAGAACTGCATGGACAGTAAGGGTCTGGAGAGTTTGCATGAAGCACTGGGAGAGTGGGTCTTGCTGGCCCCTAGATAAAAGAAACACTGACATCCAGTGACATATTTTTGGGAATCTGAGGGATCAAAACTGTCCTGGAAAACTTGGATCTATGGTTTACTAACAGTCTTGCCTAGCTCTTACTTCATGGACAGGAAGGAAAGGGCCACCCCTAAGGCCTGGCAGAGGCTTTGGTTGGAGTTGGGGGGTGGCCCAGGCTTCACCCAAGGTGGAAGGTCATCTGGACAGGGCGGTGATGCTCACAGGTAATCAAAGATTTGGAAACACAGCAGAAATCAATGTGAAATTGCTTGCTATGGCCTGGGAAACTGCACAGGTTCCTAAATACGCTTAGCTTTAGGCCACTTAGCATGATGTCGAAGTGACACCTCTGTCTGAGCCTGTCTCATGGTGACTGAGCCCAGCATTCCTAGAGGAAAACCAGACTCCAGTCTGGTCCCCAGCAGTGGTGACGGGTGGCCTGCAGGAGGCAGCTGTGCAAGGCCACGGAGACTAGAGCCAGGCCTGGGAGCCCCTAGGACGGGAGCACTTGGCTAGTTTCCTGAGGCTCTGACATGGAGGTCACTTTAGCATCTCCGAGCCAGACTAACATTCCCCAGGCTGGCAGAGCTCCTTGAAAGATGTTAACGTCTGCATCTGCGTCAGCACAACGTGCAGTGGGGTCAGCTTCCAGAACTGTGGCGGGTCTTTGCTTTCATTTCAGACATATGTAGACGGTTTTTAAGGTGCATGCCAAATGTGTGGTCTTTTTCTTTTTTTTTCCTCGAATGCTTTGTAATATACATTTTCTGACTAGAAACTTTTTTTGTACAACACCCCCAATAAACATTTTGCTTCTAAGTTGTGTCTCTGAGTTTACTTTGAGGCTGGGATGCTGGAGCCCAGCTGCTAAAATGCCAATGGCCTTCCTAGAATGAGAGCCATTCCAAGGGGTGTAGGAGTGGAGCGGCACAGGGGCCCACCAACCCTGCCCCTCTCCTGAGCAAACTCAAGTGCACACATACACGAGTTATTCCTGTGAGACAACGAAGGGCCGAGTGAGCAGCTTCTGACAAGGCAGAGACCAACAGAAGGCTGGGCGCCCTGGACCCCTGAGCACCATTGTGCATGTCCCCTCCACCACAGGGCCATGGGGTCACTGCAGTGGTTCCCAGCTATACCTCCCAGAGCCTTCTGCCTCTGAACAAGGGGACAAGGCCCCTGGCCTACACATCTGTGACTGATGTGATGCTTAGGTACCTGCTAGGCTCCTACCAACCTGCCAAATCCACCTAGCACACAACCTCCACAGAAGCCACTTTTTATACAAAAAAGACTTTACAGAGAAGGCCAGAAGGCTGGGGGTTCTGGCCTACCTGCAAGGTACACTGTTCCCAGCCATATTTTCGAGTCTATTTCAGCCTGAACAAAAGGAACAAGCAGGATCACAGCATTCCTACACACATCTGGCCTCCCCAGCCCACCGCCAATCCTTAGGCAACAGCTTAGGTCCTATGGATCTGCTCCCCCCACACACAGACACACACAGACACACACGCCCCAGGTCATATTTTACAGCTGTGAGAGAGCTATTTTGTCATTCTTATAAACCATATACAAAGTTAAACAATATGAAAAAACAAAGTATCTTTCAAGTAAAGGAATGAGAAACCTATTTGAAAATCCTAAGGAAATGGAAATAAGTAATTTGTCTGATAAAGAATCCAAAGAAGCAACCATAAGGATGCTTGCCAAACTTGAGAGGTACTTAGGGGGAACTTCAACAGATTTGAAAGGATAAGAAAAAACCAAGCAGACCTGAAGGGTACAATAAATGAAATGGAACATACAATAGGAAGGAAAAACTTGGTATATATTGAGTTGGTTCAACTATGTATGCAGGGGTCCACCTATGACACTGAGGTGGGTAGAGAAATCTGCAGGCCACTTACAAGGGTTGTGATCTTGTAAGACTGGCTATTGCAAAGCGTTTGATTTCCTAAACTTCAGAGATTCACTTTGGATACATGTACATGTGCGCGCGCACACACAAAGAATTCGCATAACTGGCCCTGAACAGGTAACTCAGTTGATAGAGTATCGTATCAATATGCCAAGGTTGAGGGTTTGACCTCCAGTCAGGGCACATACAAGAAGCAACTAATGAATGCGTAAGTGGAACAACAGATGGGTGTTTCTTTCTGAAACAAAAAATAACTAGCACATGACCAGAATAGACATTTCTCTAAAGAGCACATGCCAATAGGCATGAAAAGATGCTCACCATCAATAATTATCAGGGAAATGCAAATTAAAACCACAATGAGATATACCACCTTACACCCATCAATAAATCAACAAATAACAAGTGTTGGCAAAGATGTGGAGAAAAGGGAACCCTCACGCACTGCTGGCAGGATTTTAAATTTGTGTAGACATTAAACAGTACGGAGATTCCTGTTCTAAACAATTAAAAATAGAGCTGCTTATGATCAAGATAGCCGGATAGGTAAACTCTGCTCATTTCCACCCACTACCACGTCAAAAGTATAAATCAACCACCCTGGAGAACTATCTGAAGGTTAGCTGAATGCAACTCCTGTATCTAGGATATAAAGAAGCCAGTAGAAACTGATAAGAGGGGATGGAGGCAAAATAGGCTGCTGCCAGATCCCAAATCCACCCACGTGTGGTGGATGAAAATCAGGAGACACATCTCAGCTGCGGGGCCCCACCCTCATGAGTAAGGGGTCCCAGTGCTGGGAAGAGCACAACACCTGACTGTGAAAATCAGTGGGGATTCCACCCGTCCAGGTGAGACAGAGGCCGTCAGATGCTCAAGTGACCTCTTAAAGGGCCGCACACAGTCTCACTCGCTTCTAGGCACCCACCCTGGGCTCTGGAGGATGGACAGTGATTTGGGGGGTTGCCAGATACATATAGGGAGAAACTGAGTTGTGTGGCCTCAGGAACAGGGCTGGAACAGCAGCCACCACTGTTCCTGTGTTGAGCCCTCCTCCTTCCACACAGCTGGCTGGCACAGGTGGTACCGAATCCCTGGGAGCCCCCAGCTCCCACGCACACACAACTCACGCCTCTTTCAGTGGCAGTTACTCATAGGCAGCCAGTCTGGCCTTGGTGTGACCTATGCCTCTTGTTGCTGAGCACGGCCAGACTTGCCGCTTGGGGCAGCCTCCATTCGCACGTGGCCTCGCCCATGCACCTCCAGGCCCAACTCAAACACCAACTGCAGATCGCTTTATTGCCCTATCAGGTGGCTCCATGCTAGTCAAGGCAGAGGCTGACCTTGGCCTCCACCAGAGACCCTCTCAAGAGTCTCTAGAACCAACATGCACCACCCAATTAGCTCCCCAAGTGGTGTCAGCAGGCACCAGATCCCAGATGGAGCAAATCCCTCTTCAGGAGGTCAGCCCCTGCAACAGCAGCTCATCCATCCACTGTGGTCTTGGCCAGTCCACCTCAGAGCCAACCCCACCCACTTACGTGCCAACAATCAAGGCTCAACTACAACAGGAGGGTGCACTTAACCAACACAGGCGGTTCTCCTGGAGCGCCCGACTCAGGTGACCAGGGAAACTGAACCACTGGGCCCCAAAGGACACCTACAATATGAGGCCAACCTGCCAAGACTGAGACAGCAAATCTATCTAATACATAGAAACAAACATAGAAATATGAAGGGATACCCCCCCAAAAAACCCTGGTGTTATCTTCTGGAGGGACAGCCCTGTGTAGTACAGGCTTCCCAGCCAGGTGAGTGTCCTAGGAACCCATCTGTGTCAGTGTACCAGCTGGCGTTGTTGTGAGAAGCTGTGTTCAGCTTCCATGAAGCTTTTTTGAAGATTCAACACATTTGCTCATTTCATGATGGGTGATTTACGAGTGTACCTGCCTACACCATGCTGAGTGTTGAGCAGTTTTTGACCAAAAAATGACAAGACCCCTGTGCCCCACCCTCCCTATTCACCCAATTTTGATCTTGACCCGAGCAACTTTTTTTGTTTCCCCAGGTGAAAAAAGTCATCAAAGGGAAACATTTTGTCAATGTAGAAGAGGGGAAATGAGAAAAGGCAGAAGCATTAAAAGTCATCATAGTTGACCAGTTCAACACTGTTTTGAGCAGTGGAAAATATGTCTCAATAGGTGTATTGCATCAAGTGGGGAGAGCTCTGAAGGAAATTGAAGTCTAAACAGGTAAGAATATACAATTTTTTATAAATAAACTTCAGGGTTTTCTGGGTCCCTCTTAAAATAGCCAAAATGAAGAGACCAAGAAACATGTCCCAAATGAAAGAACAGGACAAAACTCCAGAAAAAGACCTAAACAAAATGAACACAAGCAATCAACCAAATAGAGTTCAAAACACTGGTTTTGATGAATAGACATGAATTCATGTGCAAGAGCTTCAACAAAGAACATAAGAAAGAACAGAAACCATGAAAAAATCCCACTCAGAAGTGAAATATACAGTAACTGAAATGAAGACTACGCTAGAAGGAATCAATAGTAGATTAGATGAACCAGATGACTAAGTCAGCAATTTGGAAGACAAGGTAACAGAAAACACCCAATTAAAATACAAAAAAAAAAAAAAAAAAGGAATATGTTTAAAATGAGGGTAGTTTAAAGGACCTTTGGGATAACATCAAAAGTACCAACATTCACATCTTGAAGTACCAGAGGAAGAGAGAGAGCAAAGGAATGAAAACCAACTTGAAGAAATAATGGAGGAAAACTCCCTTAACCCAGCAAGGAAATAGCTACATAAGTCTAGGAAATGAAGAGTCCCAGGCAAGAAAAACCCAAAGAGGTCTGCACCAAGACATATCATAATTAAAATGACAATGCTTAAAGACAGAGAATCTTAAAAGCAGCAAGAGAAAAGAAGTTAAATACCTACAAGGAAGCTCCCATGAGCCTGTCAGTTGATTTTTCAACAGAAAATATGAAGGCTTAAAGGAATTGGCACTAAATATTCAAAGTGATGAAAAACAAGGACCTATAATCAGTATTACTTTACCCAGTATGGCTATCATTTAGAACGGAAAGCACGATAGAGCTTTCCAAACAAAAAAAAGCTAAAGGATTGTAGTAACTATGTATGATGTCACATAGGCACTAGATTTATTAGGGAGATCACTTCATACATTATATAAATGTTTAACCACTATGATGTACACCTGAAACTAATATGATACTATATGTCAACTTTACTAAAAAATAAAAAATTAGAGCCCTGGCTGGTGGCACAGGGGATAAGGCATCAGCCTGCAAACCCAAAGGTCGCTGGTTCGATTCCCCAGCCAGGGCACATAACCAGGTTGCAAGCCAGGTCTCCAGCCAGGTCCGTAGCTGGAGGCAGGTGAAAGGCAACCATACATTGATGTCTCTCTCCCTCTCTGCCTCTCTTCCTTCCCCTATCTCTAAAAATAATAAATAAAGTATTTTTTAAAATTAGTAAAAATTTAAATAAGTAAAGATATAAAATAAAAATGAAACAAAATTAGGAGACTCCAAGATGAAGGCATAGGTAGACACGCTGCACCTCCCTCCACAACCAAAACTGAATACATCTACCTCAAAACTACAAACAACCAGAAATTCCAGAATACTGAGCTGCACAGAAGTCCAACAAACAAAACACACAAAGAAGAAACCCTCATCCTGACGGGTAGTAGGAGCGGGTGGACTGGGACAGAGAGGGTGCAGTTGGGCAGCCTGCAGTTCGCGGGAGCAGCATCTGCAGTGGGATGGAGGCTGCAACTGACCAGAGAAAAGTACACTTTCATGGTTCATGGTTCATGGTTCATGGTTCATGGTTCCAGCGCAGAAGTGGGGAGTGGAGGTGGATGGGAATAAAGCCACGTTGCTTCTGATTGTGAAAACCAAGTTGGGGTTGGGGCGGAGGAAGAACCTGCCAGTTTCTTAGCAAAGTCTGCATGTTTAGAGGCCCCCACAGTCCTGGGATATCCCCAGACCCACTCAGTCTGGGAACCATGACCAAGACAACTAGAGAGGCTCTAATCCCATACAGGAGGCAGGAAAAGTACCTGGAAAAGGGATGAGTGGTACAAAAGCAGCATTGTTCCCTCTCAGACCCTTCTCCCATATACGGTGCCACAACATGGTGAAATGGGTCACTCCACACTGACAAATACCTAAAGCTCCATCCCTTACAATGTAACAGGTGCAACAGCTCTACCTAAGACACAGAAGCAAACAGAGGAGCCTATCAAGTCGAGGAGACAAAAAACTATGGCTCAAAATAGGGAATAGGTCAAGGTCCCAGTGGGCAAACTAAGCATCGAAGAAATAGCCAACCTAAAGGAGGCACAGTTGAAAACACTGGTGATAAAGATGCTCACAGACTTGACAGATATGCTTAAGTACGGCAAACGCAGAAGGGAAGAAGGGAAGAAGGGAAGAAGGGAAGTGAAACAAAGGAAAATACACATGAAACCAATGGTGAAGGGAAGGAAACCAGGGAAGGAAATCAATGGTTTGGAACATAAGGAAGAAATAAACAGTCAACCAGTACAGAAAGAGGAAACAACAATTGAAAAAAATGAGAAGCTTACGAACCTCTGGGATGACTTTAAACGTGCCAATATCTGAATCACAGGGTGCTAGGAGAAGAGGAAGAGCAAGAAATTGAAAACTTATGTGAAAAAATAATGAAGGAAAACTTCCCAAATTCAGTGAAGGAAATAGACATACAAGTCCAGGAAGTACAGAGTCCCAAACAAGCTAGACCCAAAGAGGACCACACCAGGAAACATCATAATTAAAATGCCAAAGGTTAAAAATAAATAAAGAATATTTTTTTAAAAAAGATTTTATTCATTTACTTTTAGAGGGGAAGGGAGGGAGAAAGAAATAGAGAGAAATATCAGTGTGCGAAAGGTACACTGATTGGCCTCTTGCACACCCCCAACTGGTGACCTGGCCCACAACCCAGGCATGTGCCCTGACTGGGAATCAAACCAGCGACCTTTTAGTTTTCAGGCCAGCACTCAATCCACTGAGCCACACCAGCCGGGGCTGATTAGAGAATTTTAAAATCAGCAAGAGAAAAGAAGAGTTACCTACAAAGGGGTTCCTATAAGACTATCAGCTGATATCTTAAAAGAAACTGCAGGCAAGAGGGATTGGCAAGGAGTATTCAAAGTGAAAAGCAAGGACCTACAACCAATATTACTCTGTTCAGCAAAACTATAATTTAGAATGGAAGGACGGATAAAGTGCTTCCCAGACAAGGTAAAATTAAAGAAGTTCATCACTATCAAGCCATTATTATCTGAAATGTTAAAGGGAGTTATTTAAGAAAAAATGGATCAAAATTATGAACCTTAAAATGACACCAAACTCAGAACTATCAATAACACAACCTAAAAAATAAAAATAAAAGCAAACTAAGCAAACAATCAGCATAGGACCAGAATCATAGGCATAGGGATCATTGGGAGGGTTATCAGCTGGGAGAAGGGAGTGAAATGGGGAAATGGTGCAGGGATTAGGAAACATAATTGATGAGTATAAGACAGAGAGGGAGAATTTAGGAATAACAGAGGAAAGAGTGAAATCAGAGAACTTATATGTACAACCCATGTACATGAACTAAGGGGGTTGCAACTGTGGGAGGGAATGGAGGTCTAGGTGGAGGGGGGCAAAGGGAAAAGAATTTGGGACAACTATAACAGCATAATCAATAAAATACACTTAAATTTTTTTTAATTATTAAAAAATGAAAAATCTAAAGGAATGCATCTCAGTATTACAGGAAATGTTAAAAGGACTTCTTTAAAAAGGAAAACAATTATAAATAATGAAATGGCAATAACTACATGCCTGTCAATAATCATTTTAAATGCAATTTTAGAAAATCCTCACCTGAGGACCTTTATTCCATTGCTTTATTTAGAGAGAAAGGAAGGGAGAGAGAAAGGGAGAGAAAGAAACATTGACTGTTTGCCTCCCAGACGTGCTCAGGCCGGAGAGCATACGTGCCTTGACCAGGGGATTGAACCAGCAACACAGTATGTACCCTGATTAGGAATCAAACCCCCAATCCTTCGGTTAACCAACTAAGCTACACCAGCCAGGGCTCAATCTAAGTATTTTAAATGACCCAATCAAAAGACACAGGGCATTTTCATTAAAAAAAAAAAAAAAAAAAGACACAGGGCAGACCTGGCTGGTGTGGCTCAGTTGGTTGGGCACCATCCCACAAAGCAAAGGGTGGCAGGTTTGGTTCCTGGTCAGGGCACCTGCGTGGGTTGCGGGTTTGGTCCCTGGTTGGGGTGCGTGCTAGGTGGGGGGCCGCCAATCAGTGTTTTCCTCTCTTTCTCCCTCCCTTCCCCTCTCTCTAAAAATAAGTAATATTAATAATTAAAAAAATAAAAAAGACGACACAGGGTGGCTGAATGGATAAGGAAACATGCTGCCTACTAGAGACCCACCTCGGATCACAAGACACACACAGACTGAAAGTAAAGGGATGGAAAAGGGTACTTCATGCAAATAGAAATAAAAAAGCTTGGGCAGCCATATTTATGGCAGACAAAATTGATTTTAAAACAAAGGTTTAACAAAGAAGGAACATCTCATAACAATAAGATGGTCAAGTCAACAAGAGGCTATAACCTATGTAAATATTTATGCATACAATGTAGGAGCACTTAAATATATAAAGCAAATATTTTCATAAGGGGAGTGATCAATAAGTAATACAGTAATTGCAGGGGACTATAACACCCCATTGTCATCAATGGCTAGATCATCCAGAAAGATAATCAACAAGAAAACAGTGGCCTTAAATGGCACATTAGACCCAATGGATTTAATTGCTGTATTTAGATCATTTTACACCAAAGCAGCAGAATATACATACATAAATCCTTTTTAAGATTTTCATTTATTATTTTTAGAGAGAGGGGAAGGGAGAAAAACATCGATGGATGGTTGCCTTTCACCCGCCTCCAGCTACAGACCTGGCTGGAGACCTGGCTTGCAACCTGGTTATGTGTCCTGGCTGGGAATCAAACCAGCAATTTGGGTTCACAGGCCGGTGCCTATCCACTGTGCCACCAGCCAGGGCTTTACAGTCTTTTTTTATTATTGATTTTTAGAGAGAGAAAAAAATCAATGTGTTGTTCCACTTATTTATGTGTTCATTGATTGCTTCCTGTATGTGCCCTGACTGGAGATCAAACCCACAACCCTGGCACATTAGGACAATGCCCCAACCAACAGAGCATGAATTAGCCATTTTGTATTTCTCCTTGTGGGTGGTGTTCCTCCTCAAAGCCCATAAGGTGAGCATCCTCACATGTACCTCTCCTTAGGAAAGTATCCCTTCAAGTGCCTGTTAATGTGAACTCAGCTATGGACCAATTCAGGTGTGAAACAGCTTAATTGAAGCAGGGGCTCAGAAGGGGATCAGGTGTTACACCTCAGTTTGCAAACTAAAGAAATACAACAGACACTGTTCAGGCAATGGTGGGGCTGGTTTATATAGAGAAGAATGCCCACCTCTGGTTCCCAAATGGTCCATTTGTATATAAATGAGGACTCCAAATTTGCAATTTGATTGTCCCATAATACTATTGCGTTTGGACTGGTTTGGACTGGTCAGTAAAGATGTAAATGAGGCTCAATGTCATTAATCAGAGATGCAAACTAAAACCACAATGAGACAGCACCTTACACCTATCAGGACGGCTATCATCAATAAATCAACCAACAAGTGCTGGTGAGGATGTGGAAAAAGGGAACCCTAATGCACTGATGTGGGACTGCAGGCTGATGCTGTCACTGTGGAAAACAGTATGGTGTTTCCTCAAAAAATTAAAAATGGAACTGCCTTTTGACTCAGCAATCCCACTTCTGGGAATATACCCTAAGAATCCCAAAAAAACGATGCGAAAAAAATTTATACACTCCTATGTTCATTGCAGCATTATTTACAATAGCCAAGATCTGAAAGCAGCCCAAGTGCCCATCAGTAAATGAGTGGATACAAAAGTTGTCCTACATTTACACAATGGAACACTATCCAGCCATTAAAAAAAGGAAGGAAAATCTTACCTTTCACGACAGCATGAAGGACCTGGAGATTACGCTAAGTGAAATAAGCCAGTTAGAGAAAGACAAATATCATATGATCTTAATACGTGAAATCTTATGAACAGAATGAACTGATGAACAATATAGAAACAGACGAATGGATACACAGAATAGACTGACAGCTGTCAGAAGGGAGGGGCGACGGGGCAGTGGGTGAAAGTAGGTGAAGGGATCAGCCAAACAACATACATAAAATTCCCACAGGCTCAGACAACAGTGATGATAGCCAGGGGGGAAGAGCGGGGCAGGAGCTGGATGAAAGAGGGCAAAGGTGGAGGTGAGGGTAATGGGACATCTGTAATAGTGTATACAAGACAGGCAGCTCACTGCAGCTTTTCCCTAAAACGCGATGTGGGTGAGAGGCCCCCGTAAGCAATGGCTCTACACTGGTTATAAATTCAAGCCCAATTAACCACAAGGAGTCCTTCTTGGCAGGTATATTTTTTCTTCGCGTTGAGACGTGGACTAGAAAGAAAGGCCTGCTAGCAGGTGCAGACAGGTTCCGCTTCCTAACCTTGCTCGGCAGAGCTCGAGTTCCCGCTCCCTCCGCAGCCCGGGTTCGGGAGCCTGACACCAGATACCGGATCCCTGCGTGAGAGCGGACTTGTGGGCGGTCCTGCCACTGCCCCGCCTTCAGCGCGCCCGGACTTCATTTCCCGTGCACTCAGGGTCAGCTGACTTCCGGCGCAGCTACGGGTCGGCGCACGCTGCCTCGCCGGGTTAACTTTGCATAGCCATGGAGGGTGGCTTCAGCTCGGATTTCGGGGGCTCGGGCAGCGGCAAGGTGGACCCGGGGCTCATCATGGAGCAGGTGAAGGTGCAGATCGCTGTGGCCAACGCGCAGGAGCTGCTGCAGGTCCGGAGTCGGGCCGGGGGCCGAGGGCGGCGGGGTCCGCCCGGGGGCGGGCGTCGCTGCTGAGGTTTCGAATGTCCCCACAGAGGATGACGGACAAGTGCTTCCGGAAGTGCATTGGGAAGCCGGGGAGTTCCCTGGACAATTCCGAGCAGGTGAGACCCTTGGGGTCGGCGTGGGTCACTGGCGGGGACCAGCAAGAAGTCTCTGCGCATGCACGGAGTACGGGGTGGGCGGGGCGGTGAGCTGCTGCGCGTGCGCATTCTGCTTCTACGAAACGTGCGGGGTGTGTGTCGCTGTGTGTCTGTGTCGACCCTGAGCTGAGCACCCTCCCCACTTTCAGAAGTGCATCGCCATGTGCATGGACCGCTACATGGATGCCTGGAATACCGTATCCCGCGCCTACAACTCGCGGCTGCAGCGAGAGAGAGCGAACATGTGACCGGAAGATGCTGGGCCTGGCCTAGCCGTGGGCCAACCCCACCCCTGCTCAATTTCCATAAACGTGCTTTGTGAGGTGGAGGCCGGCGTGTGCGTGCTGCCTGCTCCTGGTATAAGAGGATGAGACTGATGCTGGGACACTTGGGATTCTGCCCCCCGCCCCCCCTTTGCCCAGCCCACCTCCTGCCAACTAGTGTAGTTGAGGACTTGGGGGCTCAGGACCTTTCCAAAGTGCTGGCAGCCCAGTAGCCGCTCCCCTGGTGTGCCCTGGTCATCCTCAGGCCCTGGCCGTAGAATTCTCCTGTGGACCTGGGGGTGGTATGGGTATCGACAGATCCCACCTGGGCTATGACGTTCTGGGGGTGGGCTGACAAAGTGATGAGGGAGGGGTAGAGAGTCCTTTGTGTCTTCCCTGCAGGGGACCTTTACGTGAGTCCCCTGCCTAAACTGAGCCTCAGCCTCTGCCCCACCCCCATTTCCCCCTTGGTACTTGCTACTGGGTTCCCTGGATAACGGGAAAGTGTTCACGCAAAAAGGAGCCTTGAAGATGAGACTGAACTCCCAGCCCCAAAGGTTGGGGTGGGGGGGGCTGCTCTCTTCCTGGGAGGCCTTGCTCCCCCTATTTCCTTACCCAATCTCTGGGCCCCAGGTGCTGGGCAGGCAAATCATTTCTGCTGTGATGTGGAGGTGCTGAGCCAGTAGGCTAGGGACAAGAGGCTTTTTATTGGAACAAAATACACAGTGAAACTGGATTTTGTTACCCACAGCACCACCACCCACCACCTGGACTGGACTCCCCTTCTCAGGCTGGTAGCTGCCTGGTGGCTTGTTGGTTCCTACTGCTTTCACATCTCCTTCCTGGCCTGGGCAGCCATGGGGTGTCAGTCCTGGATGTTCTGCATAATCCAGCCTCTCACCGCAGTTACCCGGGTATAAACACCTGGGAAGTGAGGCCGCCCACAGCCGTAGCCCCAGCTGGTGACCCCAGTTAGCACCCACCGACCAGAGGGCTCCCTGCAGGCCAGGGGTCCCCCAGCATCACCCTGAGGGGAGGAGAGAGGAAAGGTGCTCAGAACAGGCTAGTACTCCCCCCGCCAGTAATAGTCCTTGGACCAAGGAAGAACTGACCTGATCTGCACACCCTGGTGACTGGCTACCACAGGAGTGTCACCCTGGTTCCCTGTGTGCCCCCAAGTGAATACCCATGTGAGCCTCACTTTTATTATCTTGAAAATAGGCTCAATAGTAGCACAAGCCATCCATATGACTGGCAGACACTTGTGGACACCTGCCACTGTGGCTCCCTAGCAGAATAGGGCCTCACACTGCAGTCTGTTCCCGTCCCCTGCAGGGCCATTGTGAGGATGTGTTTGGATGGGAACTGGCTGGTGATGGATGCCAAATAAAAGGTGGTCCATTGAAACCTCTGAGGCGAAAAGTTTCCCTTGCTTGATCAGCTGAAGCTTGCACCAAAGAGTGGGTTCTGGTTGGTGGGCTTAAGAGTGAAGAAAACCTTGACCCTCCTACCCAGATGGATTGGACCTGGTCCCTGGCAGAGCCCCCATTTCAATTTTAAGTTGTGCTCACCGAACAGCTGTCCACACCACCCTGCGGGAAGCCTGCACATAACATTCGGCTGCTGATCTGCACTGGGTAGTATCGGCGACAGGCCTGCTCACTGAGGAGGCGCACTGCTGCCTTCTGCAGCTGTCGTGCCATGGAGCCTATGGGTGAGACACACGGTGGGGCCGCTGGGGACTGGGGCTGGAAGCCTTCTTGATGCCCCTGGACCTCTACCTCCAAGTGCGGGGCCTGGTTTCACCTATGGAACTCTTGCCTACCTCCCTCTCGCACTGAGCCCCAGCCGGTGATGACACAGCGTGCCCCATCAGGGGGCCGGGGAGTAGGCTCAGGCAGGCAGATGGGCCGTACCAGACGGCTGTGGTGCACTGGCCCCACCAACTCCAGCAGGGCCACGTCGTAGTCGAGCGTGTAGAGGTTATAGAAGGGGTGCTTGTAGATGTGAGCCACGAGTTCCAGTTGCCCGTCAGCGCCACTCAGGAATGGTGTGCCCAGAAAGGCCACCCACTGCTTGGGGTCTCCATAGCTGTGGGCCACATGGGGACAGGCGTTGGCCTGGGTCCCTGCGCTCCAGTTCCCACCTGCTTGGGGCTTCTCCGGAATCTGCCCCATGGAGCGGTGGCCACGGCCTTGCCTGTGCCCCCGGGGATTAGCCAGGAACCTTGGACAGGACATTCAGCCTCTCTGGGCCTCAGGGTGCCCATCTGGAAATGGGGTTGAGTTGTCCCTTCTAGGACAGCAAGAGGGTGGTTTGCCTGAAATTCACCCAGGGCAATGAGGTGACACCGCAAACTCCATTTCTGCCTACAATCAGGACTCTGGTACCCAGAGGGCCCCCTGCTCCGCCTGCCCACTCCCTCTGACCCCACATACGCAATAGCTGAACGTCTCAATGGAGGGCGAGGCCCCTGGCCACGTCTATCCTACTGAGCAGCCTGTCACCAATAGGCTCCCTAGTATGTAGCCTTTGGGGGATGGAAATCCCGTGTCACCAGCAAGTCTGGCCCTGGACTGGGAGAGGCTGTGGTTCCCAGGGATTAGGGAAGCAAGGAGGGGGTTGGACTGGGCTCCCGCAGCACCATGTGGTTGGTGCACAGGGGTGGGTGCGCAGAGTAGGGTGGCAGTGGGTCCGTTGCAGGGATGGGGGCATTCCTGGCAAAGGCTTAGAAGCATGGCAATAAGTTTTGGGGTCCCAAGTCAGTTCTGTTGAACCACCAAAGGGTGGGGACAGAGTGGACTGGACTCACACATCGAAGCAGTGTGCCGCAGACAGCAGCCACTTCTCGGCCACCAGCACGGCTCCACAGCGGTGCTCCCGGCGCCGCAGCCATAGGCTCACCTGCCAAGGCCACTCCCCAAGGCCTGCAGCGCTGCCACCCACAATCCTGGTCAGCGCAGCCACTGGTGCCAGGCCGCAGCCTGCAAGGGAGCAGGAGTGGGTCGTCAGGGAGACAAAAGGTGTGCACAGCCCCTTAAGTGGAGTGGGGGGCCCACCTTGAAAATTTTTGCACAAAGAAACACTGGAATTGGTGCTTGGTCATAGAGGTGCACCTCTTCTGGGCTTTTCTCACAGATTTTAAATGCATTTGTGTTTCCTAGAACCCCAGCATTGGGAACATGCCTCCTCCCTGGATGGGGGCCAGGATAGTGCCCCCTCTCACCACCCCTTCCCAGGCATCTCTCAGTCCCCTAGGAGCCAGGTTTCTTGCTAGCCCAGGACCTTTGCACCCCCTTGGCACTGCCCAGGAGACCCCTGGCATGTCCCACTGGCTTTTGGGCTAGCTTGTCTTCCCAGGCACGTTTGAGCTCTGACACTTCCCCCACTCTCAGCACAAGGTGCACCCCAGAACACCGCTGCAGAAAGCACAAGGGTGGTTACAAGAGGGTGCTGCAGGGACCCATTAACACCCATCAGGGGTACTCCCACCCAGCTGATTCCCACAGGGCACTTTCCACTCTAGGGTCTGCCTCTTCCCCAGCAGCTCTCCCACCAGGCACTTACTTCTTCTGCCCTCCAGGTTTAGGAAAGACCCACCTACCCTGGCCTCAGCTGGAAGAAGGGGGAAAGACAAGAGGCCAACTGCCCCATCCCTACTAGCCCCACTGCCTCTAGCCTCCTGATACCATTTGGACCTTGCCCAGGACCAAGAAGAGGCCGGGGGAATCTGGCAGAAGCTGCAGTCCCTGCCCTGGAAAATCTGCCCCCACAGTGAACTGTGCCTACCATATCAGGGTCTTCCTCCACCTCTACGCCCCCAAGTTAAGAACTCGCAGCCTATAACTACTGGAAAAGTGAAAATCATCAGGCTAAAGGCCAGACCCAGATAAAGCTAGCTGAGGAGTTAATAGGAAAGTGTTTCTCCCAAGGACAGCTATGACTACATAGCACCAGACACCCGTGTTCTCTGAGTGCCCCTGCTAGACACCTTGTGCCCTAAACCCAGACTGGTAGAAAAATGCTATGAAGGAAAAGAAAGGTTCCCTTGGGCCTGGAGGGTCCAACTCACCAAAACTCTGCCTTGATTTCCAGTCTAGGTGCAGGGTTCAAATAAGGGGGTTCCAGACTCAACGTGTTACCTCTATCTTAACTGTGGTCCCTCAGGAGACAGGACCCAGATCTTCCTTGCCCTCCAAACTCCATGTCCAGGCTCTTGGCGTATGGTCTGCTTTGGTTTGAGCCCATGACAACTGCTTCATCTCAAGGTCACCTATCCCCCACTCCACCCCCAGATCCTGATTTCCTGACAACCTGACTTGCTTTGTTTAGCGAGCCACCCCTGGTTCCTCTAATATGCCAGCTGTCTTGTTGCAAAGAGCCCACAAACTTGACGATGGGTTTAGGTCTGTGCCTGGATGACTTAGGCTGATGGAGCCAGGACACTATATGAACATATGCAGGGAGAAAAGTAAGAAACCTCATGACACGTCATGAAGGATATGCGAGGGCAGTGGGGTTATAGGTAGCTTCCCCCCGACTTCTCTGTAATGGGGTTACGGACACACACTGCTGCCTACCCCTGACCTGAAGGGCAATGTGGACCTGTGTGAGGCCCAGGGAGGGGAACTGATGACAGAGAAAAGAGGCAGAGAAATCTCCCTGGATCAGTCTTTGTGAGGAGTCACTGTGAGGATGACAGGGGACTAGGGACCATGGGGAGTTCTGGGGAAGTCTGCAGTGAGAAGGAAGGTGGGTGCAGCCTACACAGACCAGTAACTTACATGCTGAGACTCTGCCCGCTTTGGGGGCTTCCCAGAAGCAGCCGCGTCCCTGCCTCCCACTCTCCCCACGGGAATGAAAGCAGCCTAGACACGGTCTCCAGAAGCTGGATGAGGCGCATCAAGTTCATATTTGCCTGGGGGTGGGCAGGTTCACTGGCAGGGCCTACCTGGCACACCCCGTGTCTTGCAGAGGCCAGTTTTCTGTTTAGCCCCCTGGACACTATAGATGGCTTCTGCTAACTTTGTCTTAGCTTGAGACATATGAAATGGCCCATATTTGATGGGGCTTTACTTTTTACCTACAAATATAGCAATTTCATATAGTTCTAATTAACAGCTAGTGAAAGTGAACTCAGCATTTTAGATATGAGTGGAAAGATCTTAGGGGTACTTCCTCTCTCAGTGTCTCTACTGGCCGGTTAGATTCCCCCTCAGCCTGTGACAGGGCCCTGGAAAACCAGCCAACACTGTGCCCCAGCTTTGTCCTGCTTTGTATTCCTTTCACTCCTGTGCGCCCTTCTGAGTATTTCTCAACCTTCTAGCTCCCTCCTGCACCTGCGCTTGGCACGGTGCCCGGCACAGAGGAGGGCTGTGTGAGCATGAAATGAACGGATGGAGGACTCCCTCCCACTCCCACCGCCAGGAACGGCCCCCATGCACCTAGGTGCCCCTGAAGTTTCCTCATGAAAATGGGAGCAGACGGGAGTTGCAGGTTAAGGCATTTGCCACTAGAGGGTGCAGGTCTCCCAATTGGTGCCCTTGCCCTGTCAGGTCGAGGAAGGGCTGACTTGTGTCCCTGCCAAACCCAGAGTCAAACCCTTGATCTCCAGGCCATCGGAATGTGACTGTATTTGGAGATAGGGCCTGTAAAGAAATAATTAAGGTAAGAGGAGCTCATCGGTGTGAATCCTAATCCAATATGACTGGTGTCCTTCTAAGACGAGATCAGAACCCAGACACACTCTGAGGATGCAGAGAAGATGGCTGCAGCCAAGGAGAGAGGCTTGGGGGCCAAAGGCTGTAAATGTCTGCAGCTGAAGCCCCTCAGCCTGCAGGGTGTTGTGACAGCAGCCCCAGTCGGCCGATACAGGATCCCCGTCACCCGTATGTGTCACTCCATTGCTCCCAGTACCTGGCAGCTGGACGTCCTTGGTTGTCCATGAGGCATCTGGGAGTGGCGTCTGTGTCCTCGCAGTGGTGCTCATGGCCGTGGCAGTCCTGTTGGCAGGTTGGCTGGTTGCCCTGCTAGTGGTCTGGAGGGCAGGTTTGCTAGCTGTGAGCCCCAGGATGGTGAGGTCAGCCACTGTCCTGGGGACATGAATGGTAGTGGCAGGCATCCTCACGGTGGAGGGGGCAGATGTGGGGAGGGGGTTGGAGGACATGATGTCCAGGATCCAGCCCTTCAGGCTGGTGATTCGAGTGTACACGCCCGGTTTCTTGGCCTGAGCACAGCCAATCCCCCAGCTGACGATCCCTGCCAGGTAAAACACACCAGGAGTCTCTTCACAGGCCAGGGGGCCCCCAGAGTCACCCTAAAAAAAGGAAATAAGGCTGGCTATAACCATTCAGCACCTCTCTGCAGAGGACACAGAGAGGCTCATCAGGGGAGTGGGAGGATACGGCCTGGTGACACGGGGACACAGGGACTGACATGGCCCCACCCATCCCCATTGCCCTCTCCAGGAGTGAATCCTGTTGGACCTCATGGTCAGATGTGTACTAATCTGTGATTAGCTTTCTTTCAATTCCTATATCTTGTATATCTTTTTACATATATGTGTATATAAAATCTGACTTCAAATATGTGTGTGGGATATATTTAAGTATGTATCCATTTTGTATATATCTACCACATACTTTTAAACTGCTACCTGACCTTCTGCTTGGATATACTATAATTTCTCTGAATTATACATTGAAAGACATTTAGTTCATCTCCTGATTATCCCTGCACTGAAAATCCTTTTCCTTCTGTCCTTGAGTCCATTCAGGTAGCATCTCCAGGTGGGCGCTTCATCCGAATCCCACCCAGTCCCCCTCTGAATGCTACCTGGCAGGAGTCCACCTTGCCCTCCAGGAAGCCGGCACAGAGCATCCTGTCTGTGAGCGAGAAGTTGTACAGGGCGCTGCACGCCTTCTGGTCTATGATGCCCACGGATGCTCGCTGTAGAGTGTCTGGCTTCGTTGCTGCCAAGAAAGGAGAACCCCCAAGCACACCCACAATGACACAGAATGCTCACCATTCAGTGTCTGGTTTAGCTCTTGAAGGTACCATCCCCACCCTACAGATGAAGAAACTGAGGCTCGCGGTGTTGCTCGGAGACTGAATCACATAACACGAAAGAGGTGGAACCCAGAGTCTCAATTCAAAGCCCTAGGATCCTGCCACTGTCCCCAAGTGGATTTCCTAACACCCTGGGTGACCTGCAGGGAGACCATCTGAATTTTCGAAGGAAGCATTCACTCTTGGGGGCTCTAGGGGAGATGGCACAAGGGTCTGAAATGTTTCCTAGAAAGGGCCACATGGAGTAACTATGTTCAGCTTTACAGGCCTGTGTCCACCAGAACTACTCAGCTCTGCTTTGGTAGCAGGAAAGCCTCCACAGGCTATCTGTAAATAAATGGGCATGGCTGTGGACCAATAAAATGTTACATATAAAAAACAGCCGCGTTGGGCCTGTGGCTAGAGCTTGCAACTCTGAGGGGAGTGCAGAGGTCGGTGGGTTGCAGGCAGCGGGAGCTCACCATTTCCCTCCTGTGTGTTACCCCATCCGGAGATCATGCACTTCCGGCCCACGGGGAACTTCTGGATGGCCAGGGGCAGGCAGACAGGCTGGATGTACTTGTTGAAGACCAGGGTCCCTGACAGCTCCAGGAGGGCCACGTCGAAGTCTAGGATGCTGGGGTTGTACTGGGGGTGCAGCACTGTCCTCTTGAGCCCCATCTTCACGGGGCTCCCGCCAATGCCCATGAGAGACACAGTACCCAGGTGGGCCTGCACCAGCTCCACCTTCGTGCTGCCAACAAGGGGTCGCTCAGACACCCCTGCTGCCCCCAGACAGAGCCTCAGGGCTCAGATTCTGGGGAGGGGCACCGGGAGGACAGAGGGGCCACATGGCTACTCCCCCAGAGCAGCCCCAAACTGGGGGACTGAGGGCACAGCAGGGAGCCCCTTTGGGCCTAATTTCCTTCTCTGTAACGAGAGGGAGTTAGCCTGGCAGCAGGAGGCCCCGTGTTTTAGGACTCTCAAAGGTCAGCGCCTCCTGGCTGTGCGGCAAAGGGAAAGGAGCCCTCGGCCCCTTCCCAGTTAGCCCCTGTTCCCCAACGATCAGCTTGACAGGTTATTCTCCCAGAAGCTGCAGCTCAGGCTTGGGCCTTTGAGAGGCTCCCCGAGGGACCCCACTTCTCCTCATGCTCCCCCTCTGATTTACAGTCAAACATCCAGGCACTGCGGTAGTGAGTCTAGGGTGGGGTGGGGTCTGGAGGGGGGCTGCCTCCGCTGTGGCCGCTCTAGTGCACAGATGGCCACACTTTGGTCATAACTGGTTTCTGAACACACAGGGATTTGATGGTGCTGGGAGAATGGGGACCCAGTGATGACAGGGGGAGCCAAGCAGTCCTCCTGGACTGAGGCTGGTCTTACTGGTTGAAGCAGTGGGCTGCTGACAGCAGCCAGCGGTCCCCCACCACAGTTGCTCCGCAGAAGTGCCTAGAACCGTCTTTCAGGCTGACCTGCCAGGGCACCTCCCCAGCAGTGGCTCCAAACCCACCCACGATCCGAGTGGGCTTCTCCATTGCTGGCCTGGCACCGCACTCTGTGAGGAGACAAAGAAGGGAGTCCGGGGACCTTGGCTCAGAGTGGGAGCACCTGGGCCCAGAGGGACCTTGGGGCACCAGGGCACAGCCTCCTGGCTCTGGCTGGACTGGGTCAAATCATTCCCATTGTACAGATAGATAAATTGAGGTTTAAATGTGCCCTAGTGTCCCAAGGTCTCACAGCCAGTATGGGGCACAGCTGGGGAGGTAAATTAAAAGTGAGAAGATAAAATTATAAAGTGCCTTGGCCCTATCAGCCTAAGCCCCACCAGACACAGACTCAAAACCCCCAAGGTCAGGTTTTGGGGGCTTGCTGCAAGCAGGGAGCCAATACACCAGAACCAAGGTGTGGGGGTGCTCACCAAACAAAGGGAGGGTCTGGTTATTAGAGAATGTTGAGGCAGGGCTGGGGTGTAGGGCCATTAATGTGAAGCAGTTTTGAGGGACTCAGGACACTGTAGATTTGTGGGACCAATATCAGATCTGGGCTGTGACTGGACCTGGCTCCTTGGAAACCACAAAGTGAAGACCTGTAGAATGTGCTTCAGGACGCCAACACCAGTCATCTGACCCCTTAGGGAGCGGATACCTACTTTTGCCTATCTCCCCAGGAAATACCTTGTAGCTTAGAGGTGGTCACTGAGTCAAGAGGTGCAGAACTGGGGGTCACTGTGGGTTTGGTGGGAGTGTGGACCACCCAGCTCTTGGGGCTGGTGGGCCAGGCAGTGCTGGAGGTGGAGGGGGCAGGAGCCACCGTGGAAACCAGAGGCTTGCTTGCCATAGCCATTGCCTCCAGGATCCAGTCCCGCAGCCTGGTCACTCGGGCATAGACCCCCGGACGCCGGGCTTCCGCACAACCGATACCCCAGCTCACGATGCCAGCCAGGAAGAACCTGCCAGAGGGCTCGTCACAGACCAGGGGGCCTCCCGAGTCACCCTAGGAAACAAAGGCACACCTGCAGGAGGGGTCAGGGCTCCTGCCTCAACTGAGCCAAGTCCCAGAGCTGCAGGATCAGAGAACATTTCCTGAGGGGGAGATGGCATGTCCCCACACATGGAAAAAATGTGGGCTGGTAATTCACATCTCAGAACTTCAGTTTTCTCTTTTGTAAAAATAGGACAGTTGGACTATGGGACTTTAAGATCTATTTTCAGTTCTACCACTAGCAGTTAAAAACTGAACTCCAGTCAGCAACATCCCCTTCCATCCTAATCTCACTAGATCTTGGATAATGCCACCCCTTGCTTAGGGTGGCAGTATGGCACCCTGCTGGAGCTTCCGGACAGCTCCCTGCCGGCTGCTGTGGAGTCTGCCTAAAATGCCTGATGTGCCCTTGCTTACCCTGTCTTTTAACCCTTTGCCTTCTCCTCACACCCAGCTCACCTCAGAGTCTTACATTCTCAAACACAAGTGCTCTCTTATTATTTTCCAACATTTCCTCCAGGTTCCGGTTTTGGTAGAGCCACCTGAGTACATGTGGCAGTCTCTCCCCACCCCCTAGGCTTCAGAAATGAGAGCAAAAATATAAACTACAAAGAAGGAAACCCAGAGTTGTGCTAAAAATCAAGCAGGGGACATCCTAGTTGGGGATCAGAAACTGTGGGGACTCTCCCTCTGGGGAGGGGCAACCTGGAGTGGAAACCTGAGGGTCTTTTCCAGCAGCCTCTGTGGGTGGGGTGTTGTCTGAGGGGCTCACCTGGCAAGAATCCACCCTGCCATCCAGGTAGCCAGCACACACCATCCGGTCCGTGAGTAAGTTGCCATACAGACTGGTGCACAGGGCCTGGTCCAGCAGCTCCACAGTGGCTTTCTGCAGCATCTCTGGTTTGATCACTGCCCATGATGGGAGAGACAAATGGGGTGAGCATTCCAGAGCCCCTGTCAATCACCCTGAGCTGGAATGCTGAAGAACATTGATTCTCTGTGCCTCAGTTTCCCCCACTACAAACAGTGATGCTGCAGCACCAACCTCAGAAACTAGCAAAGAGTAAATGTTCCACAAATGGCTAATAACACCTTCCACCTGGACAGCTAAGAAGCATCCAGGTTAATGCCCCAAGACTGGGCTCCATACCTCTGCTCCATTTACCTGCACCTGCTGTTACTTTAGTCCTACCCTGCTGGAATCTTTTCTTAGCCCAATAGCCAGTGCCATCTTGGATAAACCTTAAATCAGATTATACCATTTTTTCCCTCAACCCCTTTAGGGCACATTCCCTCTGGTTCAGCCTAAATGCTTAAGACTGGATCACCTACCCCAGGGCCTTTGCATATCCTATTCCAACTGCCAACATGATTATACACATGGAATTTACTTGCCTTCTTCCTTCATCTCCTTTTTTAAGGAGGCCTCTCCTGACTTATTTAAAATGGAAACCCCCCTCCCATCCCTGTCCTGGTTATTTTTCCCCATTGCATTCATTACCATCTATCACTTTTCTTTAGTATTTATGGCCCCTCGAATTGCTGTGTACAGTAGCCAGTGATCACATATGGCTATTTAAATGTAGATTTAAATGCAGTCAAATAAACAAACATGTAAAACTCAGTTTCTCGGTTGCACTGGCCGTGTGTCATGGTCTGGCAGCCCCCGCAGTGGATGCACAGAGAGCACACTCCACCAGGGAAGGTTCTGCTGGACCGTGCTGGTCTGGACTGAGTGCCACTTGGGAAGGGATTTCTCTCTGTTTTGCTTCCTGCCCAGTCCCTGGAACCGTGGTTGGTGAGCTGAAGGAGCTCAAATGTTTATTAATTGAATTTAGTCATCAACTATTTTCTCTCCTGATGAAGTTTTTATGGTGTCTTTCCTTATCACAACAATCCTAATCTTCCAGGAGTTTTCTTTTTCCTCAGGCAGGCAGAGACCTAGGAAATCCCCATAATGTAGGGTAGTGGGCCCTGCTAAGGTCAGACCTTAGCTTCCTGCACGGGGACCCCTCACCCCAACACTCAAGAGTCATTGACAGGTACTGTGTACCTGCTGAACTGGTCTGAGGTTGGTGGTTCCTATATTGGACACTGTAGCTCTAGAACATTCTGGACCAGAGACCTCTCCCTGATGACTGGACTTTTCTCCTGTTTCCTGACTCTTGCCTGCCTGGATCTGCTCATCCACCAGCCAGGTCTTAGCTGAGGTGTCACCTTCCTGGACCCTTTCCTAACGCTATCTCTTCTGCCCCCAATTCATTTTTCTTGCGGAGTCGTGTTGGTTTCCTCCCCAACACGATCATCACCCAGTCACCATTGACTCTCATTGTTTAAGGCAGTTCTGTTCCCTAAAGTCACCACAAACACTTGGATGCGTGAATATGGGACTTCCCGTTCCTAAGGAAATGCAGAGTTAGGTTCCTGTGGAACTCTGGTCCCAACGTTTTCCTCAAGTAAGTAACTGATGAAAATTAGATTATGTGTGTTTTTGTTTAAAGGCACCTTATTTAATATACATTTGTCAAAAAAAAAAAAAAAAAAGGAGCTGCTTTAAAATGGAGTCAGAACTGCCATCCCAGAGGAACTGCCTTGAACATCTTATACTTCAAAACTTGGAATGTTAGAAAAGGGCAAATTAACCATCTGAAATAGCTTTGTCTCCACTAACCTCTCCTTATGACTTAGTTCAGGAGTTAGCAAACCGTAGCCCTCAGGCTGGATACAGCCCATAGCTGTTTGTTTTTTTTTTTTTTAATTGAATTTCCACTGCTTGCTTTTTATAAAGTTTTATTAGTACATTAAAAAATAAAAAACAAAAAACAGGGCAAAATAACCTTTGGACTGGGTCTGGGTCTAGGGCAACCTTGTGTCCCAAAGAACTGTTTGCAAAGATAGCGAAAAAGTAGCTATTATGAGTACCGGATTGACAGCTACTAGACTGACTAACAACATTCTTTAGAATTAGCATCACTAGGTCATGTTATCTGCACCAATTACAATGCCTTCTCTCTCTCTGGATGTAATTGTCCCCCTTCCATCTCTCATAAATATCCATGACATATGTCTCCTAATGAGAATACTGTGTTAATTCATTAACACTGAACTCAAGGCCAACAGTGCTGTACTTCATGCCTGAACTAAGTTTATCTAGCACATGTTTTCTGCCTGAGGCACATGCCAGCCTTCTTGTACTCTGCAATAATAGGCAGCACTTCAGCTCTGAGCTTTAGGGACAGCAAAATCAGCCACAAAAAGCAAAAAAAAAAAAAAAAAAAGCAAAAAAAAAAAAACAAGAACACAAAAACCATGGCAATAAATATACCATGAAAAGGACCCTAGAAACAAGAAGGCAGGACACCACCTTGTCCCACTTTAAATGAAAAGATGCTTATCCTCAACTCAAAAGTTTCACTGCTCTGTGCATGTCGAACGCAAATGAGCATGGAATTCCCATTTGAATCCACTTGGGGTTCCAAATCAATATTAGCAAGTGAGCGGATGAGGAGGAGGACTGTGTGGCCTGGTGGGGAGGGGTGCTTACGGAAGTCCTCCTTGAGGTAGCCCCAGCCAGAGATTAGACACTTCTTCTTGGGTGGGAAGCTGTGCGTGGCAGCTGGCAGGCACACGGGCTGGACATGCCTGCTGAAGGGCAGAGGGCTGCCCAGCCGGAGCACCGCCACATCGAAGTCAGCTGTGTCCGAGTTGTAGGAAGGGTGAGTGATGATTTGGACCACGCGGGCCCGCACTGTGCTGGCCTCCAAGCCACTGAGCTGGGTGGTGCCTGCGTAGGCCACCCACTCGGTGGGGTTTTGGAACCTGCAAGGCAAAGGGCAGCTCAGAGCCCCCTGTGGATAGAGCTGGGGAGGGGGGTTAAGAGAGCGAGCGAGGCCATCTCTGGGGGCAAATGTTAAAGGTTGCCCCAAAATATCAAGACTGATATTTTCAAACAACATTGTCAGAAATCATAATGAATGAAAAAAAAATTCATGGTATAGTAATTAGCAACATTTTTTTTTTAATATGGAACGCTTCATGAATTTGCGTGTCATCCTTATTCAGCTAATCCATTCAGCATCCTTATTCATGCTAATCTCTGTATGGTTCTAATTTTAATATATGTGCTGCTGAAGCGAGCACAATGCAACATTTTAAACAAAGACAGGCTGCAACAGGGCTGAGTTAGGATGAGAAATATTAAGGGGCACAAAATAGTATACTGTACATGGAAACATACAGTGGAATATTATTCAGCCTTGAAAAAGGACATTCTGATACCTTCTACAACCTTGAGAATATTATGCTCAATGGAATAAGCTGATTCTGCTTATGGATGTCCCTAGAGGAGTCAGATCCATAGAGACAAAAGTAGTTGGTGGAAGTCAGGGGCGGGAAGAGGGGAAGGGGGATTCATGTTTAATGGGGACAGAGTTTCCGTTTTGAAAGATGAAAGTCCTGGAGAGGGACAGTGGAAATGGTTGCATGACAATGTGAACATACTTAACACCACCTAATTGTAATGGTTAAAATGGTAAATTTATGTTTTGCCTATTTTACCACAATTTAGAAGTAATTTTAAAAACAGAATGCATTCGGATTCAACCAAAAAAAGAAGAGAGAAAGAAAAAAACAAGCGTCAAGGGGCTCTAAGGATACCCAGAAACAGCAGCTCCCGGGAGGAAGGGAAGGTGGGGCACGGGGATGTGGGCGGGCTCAGGGCCTCGGGTGCGCGGTGCGTGGCTCACTCGTTGAAGCAGTGGGCGGCGGACACCAGCCACCTGGCGCCTATGACAGCGGCCCCGCAGAAGTGCTCGTCGTTCTCACGGAGGCTGACTTGCCAAGGGAACTCCCCAGGCGATGCTTCCACGCCACCCACAATCCTGCCAGCTGTCCTCCAGCCTGGCTGCAAACCACAGTCTGCAAGACAGATCAGCCACCAGGGCCCCAAGAAGGCAGGACACCGGCCATGCTCTGGGTATATCTATCTCTGAGTCTCTCATCCCCATGACCCCCACATGTAGGGACATGCTTAGGGTCCCACACTGGGCTTTGCTATGCAAAGCGGGCCAGACAGCCCAGCCAGTAGCTGACCCTGAGAAGGGGACACGGCCCAAGACCAGGCCACACAGGCGGACTGACCACAGTGGGCCTCGTCGGATCCATCAGAGCAGTCCACTTTGTCATCACACTCCGGGTTCACTTTGGTCACACACTGGCTGTTCTCACAGGAGAAGGCGTTTCCTGGACAGTGACCTGAGGGCAGAGAAGAAGCAAGTTCCTGACCTCACCCCACCTTCCCTGGCTGCAGCGAGATGCACTTCCCACTCAGCACCTCCAGCGCAGAAACGTCTCCTGTCTACTGGCTCACCTGTGAGTGTTTCTGAAATGATTTTCTCAAAATTAGCATGGAGTCACCTCGAGAATATCAATCAGCACTGAGGCCAGGGCTGGGCAACAGAAGTGTGTGTGTGCCATGTGTGGAATTCTACATTTCTAGGATCTATGTTTTATTTTGTATCTTTTTAAAAATATTTTATTTATATTTAATGTATTTATTTTTATTATTTAAAAAATATTCCCCCTGGCCGGTAGCACAGTGGTTAAGGCACCGGCCTGCAAACCCAAAGGTCGCAGGTTTGATTCCCCAGCCAGGGCACATAACCAGGTTGCAAACCAGGTCTCCAGTCAGGTCTGTAGCTGGAGGTGGGTGAAACGCAACCATACATTGATGTTTCTCTCCCTCTCTGCCTCTCTCCCTTCCCCTCTTTCTAAAAATAATGAAATAAAAAATCTTAAAAAAAAAAAAAAAAAAAAAAACATAAAAAACCATTAAAAAAAAAAAGCAAAATAATAATTAATTATTTTTAGAGAGAGGGGAAGGGAGGGAGAAAGAAAGGGAGAGAAACATCAATGTATGGTTGCCTTTCATCTGCCTCCGGCTACGGACCTGGATGGAGACCTGGCTTGCAACCTGGGTATGTGCCCTGATTGGGAATTGAACCACTAACGCTTCTTTGGGTTTGCAGCCTGGTGCTCAATCCACTGAGCCATACCAGCCAGGACAGAAGAGAGAAAGAAAGAAAAGAACAAGTGCCAAGGGGCTCTAAGGATACCCAGAAATAGCAGCTCCAGGGAGGAAAGGAAGGGTGGGTACAGGGATCGGGATCCACATCTTAAAAAAGTAAGAAATAGTCCTGGCTGGGGAGCTCAGTTGGTTAGTGTGTCATCCTGATAGGGCAAGGTTGTGGGTTGCATCCCTGGTCAAGGCACATACAAGATTCAACCAATGAATACATCAGTAAGTGAAAAAACAAACTGATGTTCTCTCTCTCTCTCTCTCTCTCTCTCAATAAATAATTTTTTATTTATTTTATTTTTTAAAAAGAGTTTATTTATTATTATTTTCAGGGAGAGGAGATGGGAGAGAGGGAGAGAGACATCAATGTATGGCTGCTTTCCACCAGCCTCCAGCTACAGATGTGGCTAGAGACTTGGCTTGCAACCTGGTTATGTGCCCTGGCTGGGAATCAAACCAGTGACTTCTAGATTTGCAGGCTGGCACCTTATCCACTGTACCACCAGCCAGGGCTCCACTGTGCCACCATTCAGGGCTTCAATAAATTAAAATTTTAAAATAAAAATTAAAAATAGGTAAAATTAAAATTGTTTAATTATGGCTAAATACATAACATTAAAATTTGCCATTTTAACTATTTTAAGTATATAGTTCACATCAGAGCCAGGTCACTCTCTGTGGAGGACTGTCTAGGGCCCTGTGGGGGTTGGGCAGCATCCCTGAGACCACCCATTTAATGCCAGGAGAACCCCAAATTATGACAACCACAGGTATCCCTAGATGTTACCCAGTGTCCCCTGGAGGCAGAGTCACCCTGTAGCAAAGGACTATAGATGTGAAGCTAAGTTAATGTGTCTATGTATGAGTCTTGAGCTTTAGCCACAAAAATATTAAAGCAATGAGATTCCAGGTGGCATCTATTCCTTTTTCTTTCTTTCCCCAAACTATTCATTTTTTCTTTTAACAATAGCTTTATAAAAAGAAAAAAAAAAAGGAAAAAAGAAAAAAAAAAACAATAGCTTTATACCACTCTTCAAAAATAAAAACAAAAGAGTAAGATTTTTTCTTAATCATGCTTGGCCACATATAATTCAAAGTACTTCATCTTTATTTAAAATGTTTTTAATTTTATTTTTCATAAAATTTTTTAAATTTATTTTTCAAGCCCTGGCTGGTGGCACAGTGGATAAGGCACCAGCCTGTGAACCCAAAGGTCACTGGTTCAATTCCCAGCCAGGGCACATAACCAGGTTGCAAGCCAGGTCTCTAGCCAGGTCCCCACCTGGAGGAAGGTGAAAGGCAACCATACATTGATGTCTCTCTCCCTCTCTGCCTCTCTCCCTTCCCCTCTCTCTAAAAATAATAAATACTTAAAAATTTTTATTTTTCAATTACAGTTGTCATACAATATTATATTAGCTTCAGGTGTGCAACATAGTGAGTAGATATTTATGTATCTTACAAAGTGATTCCCCCTGATAAGTCTAGTACCCCCTGACACCACACATAGTTAATAAAATATTACTATGTTCCCTATGTTGTACTTCACATCCCCATGACTATTTTTATAACAAAGTGCTTCATCCAGAAAGGCTGTGTGCGCACGACTGTGGATCTGTCCCCTAGAGGAGGCTGGTGCACAGAATTAGCATTCACCATGGTCAGGAATTTCCCTTACACACTCAAACCAAGTCTCAGGAGCCCTCTCACAGTGACCACATCAGAGGAAACCTGGAAGAGGCCAAGGAGTTCATAGAAGGGAGAAAAACATACCTGACTTCAATTCTTTTTCTGTCAATGGCCCCTTCTGGCTTCCTGCAGAGACAGAGAGATGTAAATTCATTCAGTGAATGGCGACATTCTTTGATATCATTGGATTGCAAAGTGGAGAGTGGCCGCTGTCCACCAAAGGAGCCACTTAAATTCTACCTTAACTCATTTCCGGTGAAACCAAAGGGAAGTTTCACTGGCCACACAACAAATGTTCAATAACTAGTGGCTACCATAGCAGACAGCACAGCCGTGAAACATTTCTACCGCTGTGGGAAATTCTATTAGACTGTGCTAATGTCAAGGCCACTAAGACTAAAGTGGTGTGTCAGGGTTGGTGAGGAGAGGACAATAACTGTCCTGCAGGGTGAGGTCAAGGTGACCAATCTTTATTCTGACAATAGTCTAATCATCCTCCGATTTTAGAAGTTAGCATTTATATTTCTATACCAGGGGTCAACACACTGCAACTATGAGCCATTCAGCCCACCACTTGTTTTTGTAAATAAAGTTTTATCAACACACAGCTGTGTCCCTTTGTTTAGGCATTGTGTTAGGCTGTTTTTGTGCTACAATAGCAGAGCCGAGTGGTCTCAGCAAACACGGAGTGGGCTACAAAGACGAAAGTAGTTACGTTCTGGCCATTTACAGGTTGCTGACACCTGGTCCATACCATTGAGGGTGAAGCAATGAACATGTGTGTTTTCTTATCATGGAAGGAACAATTATTAAAAACCTCAAGTTTAAAGTTCGTCTCCTATGGCATGTCCCTCCTGCCTCTCGATGTTTTGGGTTTTCACTGCTTACTTGCCTATGAGCTCAGCAGACACAATGGTGCCATGGGCAGCCACAGGGATGCCGTGGCCCTGCAGCCTTGCTCGGAGTCCCTGCTGCAACAGTCTCTGTTCCAGGCCCAGGTCCAGCGACTGCAAGGCTAGCAGCAGAAAGTGCAGCCGGAAATGCACAAGGACGCTGGAGTTTCCATCCCTGCAGGTAGGAGAGAGGTGTGTGGAGGGAGGGCTCCTCTCCCTGGAATCCTCCAGCAGCTCAAGTGTCCACCAAGATCCCTTTCGCCTCAAGGAGGCCCCAAATCACCTGTAACTTAGCACCGTGCAGCCTGTGCAGCTGGCCTCCAGCTCTGTCTTCCTAAAGCTGCTTACAAACTGCAATGGAAACAACAGTGGCAAAGTTGAGACCACAGCCCAGGTACCTGTTCCCAAGAAGGCCTGACATGTGTGGGAGAGCTGGAGAAGGGGGATGGAAAAGCACCTTCTCTTAGACCCAATGCATGTATGTAGCAATTCCACAGAGCCAAATAATGACAGGGAAGGACGTTCTGAATTTATTCATATGAAAATATTGCTCTAATGCCAGATAGAATAAAATTGGGCCCAGCCACACAGTGGAATATTATTCAGCCATGAAAAGGAGTGGGGCACTGACACTTCCTACAGCATGGATGGACCTTGTAAATATGATGCTCAGTGAGAGAAGCCAGACACAAAATGGCCACAGAGTGTGTGATTCCATTTATGTGGCATGTCCAGAACAGACACATCCACAGAAAGGGGGTTGGTGGTTACCAGGGGCTGGAAGCAGGGGTGGGTAATGGGGAGTGACTGCTGATGGGTGTTAGGCAGGATAGATGTAAACCTAAACCAAGGTAGGGAGGAGGGAGACATGTCTCACTTATTAACTCAGCAGTCCTGAGCCCTGGTCAGATAAGAGTGCCAGGTATCCCAAAAATCACGAGAAACTAAAATAGCACAAGAGGAAGGGAACCCTTGAAATTCTGTATGTATTGTTTCCACTACCTGGGAAAGAAAGCTTTTGAAACTGTACATTAAAAAAAAAGAGAGAGGAATCTAAAAGCTGGCTACAAGCACAAAACCCCTAAAATCCTAATAGTTGGGGCATTCAGATTAGCTGGGTGCCCATGTGCAGCTTCATGCTCAAGTGTTTGATAAATAAACTTACTATCTCATTTCCATACATGTTCTCTCTCCTGAAATTAGCCCTTGCAAGTGAGATAAAAACCAAGGAGGAGAAACCCCCTAACTTGAGTTTCCCTGGCAACAATGGGGACAGGGCTTTTTTTGGGGTAATGGACTAACCAGTTCACATCCTTATTGCCTGCATCTATGCCTGTACAGTTCCAATGAACATTCCACAACTCTCCAGAATGTTCTACATCTGTCCGGCCTGGTATGGCAGCCACCATCCACACGTGGCACCCAACCATTTGAAACATGGTTGGTACCTCTGAGGAACTAATTTTTACACCTTAGTTAATATTAATTCATGCTTAAACTTTAAAACAAATACTTAGCTCACTGAGCATAATATGTTTAAGATCCATCCACTCCACAGCAAATGTCAGTGATTCACTCTTTTTCCTGGCTGAGTAATATTCCCATCTGTGCAGGGACCACATTTGTGTATCTATTTATCAGCTGATGGGCTTGCTTCCACTTTTTGGCCATTGTGAATCCTGCTGCTGTGAATGTGTGTATGCAGGCTTCTGTCTGGCTGTGTGTTTCCATCTCTCTTGGATGGATACTGAGGAATAGAACTTCTGGGTCATTGGATAACTCTACATTTAACTTTTTTTTTTAAAGATTTTATTGATTATTTTCAGAGAGAGAGAAAGGGAGAGAGGCAGAGAGGGAGAGAAACATCAATGTATGGTTGCCTTTCACCTGCCTCCAGCCACGGACCCAACTGGAGACCTGGCATGCAACCTGGTTATGTGCCCTGGCTGGGGAATCAAACCAGCAACCTTTGGGTTTGCAGGCGGGCACCTTATCCACTGTGCCACCAGCCAGGGCCTATATTTAACTTTTTGATGAACAGCTAGATTTCCACAGTGTCTGCCCCACTTCACATTTCCACCAGCCGTGTATGAGGGTTCTCATTTCTCCACTGGAAGACAATTTACAGCCTTGAAACGTGCAGCCCTGCAGGAGTTAGCTGCCACCCCACCAGACACCACTCTCCCTTGCATTCTACAAGGCACCAGCCTCAGCCACATGGGTGTCCCACCTCCCGGTCCACAGCTGCCTGGGCTTCCCACCGCTCAACTTATGGCACATGAGAGCTCCTCCTGGTGGAAGCTCTTGGCCGCCCACCTTGCCCCCTTGCTCTCAGGGGCCCCTCACCAGCATTTCCAGGGTGGGTGTCAGCGCGCGGTGGTAGTCTGAGGCCTCCTGCTGCAGGCTGTGGGCATAGCGGACCCCGTGCAGCATGACAGTGTGCTCCACATCGATACCCTGTGTAGAGAGGGAGGCTGCGGGCGAGACCAGGGCTCTGTGAGAGAGCCCCCTGCAGGGCTCAGCTAAGGGGTCTCAGAGGCCCCCACTACCCAGGGGCTGGGTCACCTAGGGGTTGTCCTGAATGATTATTGATGTTAACATGGCCTCCTTTTCAGCTGTCACATATCACCCACGTGGAGGCCCCCAGGTGCAGCACAAAGCTCCAGAGGTCCCCAGGTTTTGCTTAAGGGTAGGACAAACGCAGTCATCCTTGCCTCCCAGGCCAGGGTCTGAAGCCAACTTCAACCAAAAATGGCTAAAACAACCTCAGGATACCTTTCCTCCACTTTGGAACAACAGTCCCACCTGCTCCCTGGGAAGGGGACACCAAATGCTGCAAGGGGCATGGCCACAGCCATGGCATCGGACCACTCACTGCCCTGGGACGCCACCCTCTGAAAACTCATGGCTTTCCAACGGTCAGAAGCACTTGGTCACAGTAACACTAGCAAGGCATGATAGTTATAAAAATTCTAAATGAAGAATGGTAACCAAACCAACCATGAAAACACATGTTTCTAACTGTTGAAAATACGTTGGAACTGTCAAAAGGACATCCCAGCCAAAAATGTTTGTAATTGCAAAAAAAATTTTTAATGACAGTAGCAGCCACATAAATAGTAAAAACCAGGCCCCAGTCCTATTTAGTCTGAATGAACTTTCATTTAGACAGATATTTAGGTATTTGTTTACTCAATAAAGTAAACATTCTAAACCAATTTTAAAAATATTGTTTTCAGGTTTATCTTATCCTTCAAGAAATTAAATTTTTTTTAAAAAGAGCACCCTGTTGTGTAGACAAAATTGCTTAGGCTCTGTATCCAATGAAGTCTTTCTGTTTCCCCTGGAAATAGTCACAGACCCCCAGGAAGCGGGAGAGAGAGCAGAGAGGTCCCAGCACCTCCCCCAGCTACACGCCCCCATCCCACCCCAAGGCTAACTCAGGCCTCAACCTGAGATTGTGAGCTGTCTTAATGTGGAAAGGGAGATATTTTCATTTTTAGCTTCAAAAGGGTTTTTAAATTATTTAAATTTTAAGTGTTTCTTAAAGCCTTCCTTGGTTTCAAGAGATAAACATAGGGACAGATACATATTCACAAAATGTATCTGTGCTTCTAGAACAGGGGTGTCAAACTCATTCTCATCGGGGGCCACATCAGCCTCAAGGTTGCTTTCAAAGGGCTGATTGTAATTTTAGGACTGTATAAATGTAACTACTCCTTAACAGTTAAGTGAGCCAGGTAGAAACAAGGTGCCAGACAGGATAAAACAAGGCGGAGGGCTGGATTCGGCCTATGGGCCTTGTGTTTGCCACCCTGTGTGGATTAGACAAAGACCATACATGTATCACCTGGGATATGAACAATGGTGCAGGGGGGAGGGGACAAAAGGGGAAAACTTGGGACAACTGTAATAGCATAAACAATAAAAGAAATCAAGTCCATTCCAGAGCCATAGAACTTCCTGAGATAATGAAATGTTCTAGAGCTGCACTGTCCAATACAGTAGCCATGAGCCACCTCTGGAATATGGCTGGTGGGGACTGAGGAATTTCATTTTAATGGCTTTAATTTTAAATAGCCTCTAGGGATCAGGGCTACCATCATGGACAGAAGGAATGTAGGACAGCACTGAAATGTGGCACAACTTGAAGAGACCTGTAGATCATTCTGTTGAAATGTAAAAAGAATCTCCTTTGTTTACTTTATAGCTGCAGACCCACACCATATAGAAGATGCTTCATTGTTTGCATGTTTCATCTCAAATTCTATGAATGTCTACTGGGAACAATATGAAATGGGAGCCCCTGAGTGGTGGAAATATAGGTGATTGTTCATGTCTTATTATTTCTCAAATTTCTCAAGACTTCTAAAAAGTTCGTTTCCCTGCCCCTATTTGTCTTCATGTCACCCTGGTTGTTAAAACTTTCTTGGAGGACCCAGCTGTGGGAAACCAAAATACGTAGGTACTGACTTGCCCACCTGCAGGCCCACCCACCCCAGAGTATGTGCCTGGGTTCCTGGCCTGCTAGTATTATCCCTCTGGCTACCTGAAGGGCCAGCCTGCAATTCCACATTTGCACACTCAGCCCTCTGTCCATGGGATCATCACATGGATACAACTGAGCCACGTCTCAGTGTCACTGTGCAAGTTGCCCAGTATATGAACCCGTCAAGTGCTCAGCTGCTTACCCACAAGGACTGCTAGGGTGAGGATGACAATGCTGGTGGCCACGGCAGTGGAGAGGGCCACTCGGGAACACGCGGTGCTTGGAGCAGGGACTTCTTTTGTTGCTCCAGGAACAAGCTGTAATTCACCAACGGTGGTGGGCTCCATGGCTCTCAGACCCCCAGACAGCACCTGGATGCCAGCAAAAATGGGGCAGAGAAATATCAGCACCAGGGGAGTTTCTCTTCCCTTATACCATCATGTGCAGGAGTGACAGCCATCACCAGTGCCCTAGGCACCAGCAGACTCCATCCAAAAGTCCTAAAAAATGGATTCAACATGCTGGCTGGGCTGTGCAAGCAGGCTCTCCCCTGCTTGGTAAGTTTCCTGGGACTGCTGTACCACATTGAGACAAACCTAGAGGCATAAAGGAACACAGATATATTACCTTGCAGTGTTGGAGGTCAGAAGTCTCAAAATAGAGGGCTCTGGTCCTTCTGGAGGCTCCAGGGTCTCAGTTCCCAGAAAGCAGAGCTGAGAGGTGGTGCCAGGCTGAGCCCTGGCACTTCTGCCTCTGATATTTCCCTTGGCTGTGCTACCTACCTGGCCCCACGCTGGATAGTTCTCTTAGGTTCCCAAGACCTGAGGAGACCTTTACTTCAAACCCCCCACGTTAGCCCAGAGAGGAGCCTCTCTCTCTCTCCAGAGGGGCTGAATCATCTGCATGCTTTCTGTGGAGGTGGCTCTCATTACCTCTCCTTCTTCTTGGTTCCCAGAAAGCTGCCTGCACTGTGTGGGTGGAACAGATTCATCCCTATACCCTGACACATTTTTCCTCATCAGAAAAACCAAGAGCAGAAAATTGGGGTGAGACAATCCCATCCTATTTCCCTTGACGGGGCTTCATGGACATGCCTCTTAACTGGAGGACTCCCTAAAGGTCATGGAATCGATTTGGAGGCCCCCAGGGACGAATGGCAGGCCTGGGTGTCACGTAAACTATCCTCATTAAATTTGAATTTCAGATGAACAACACATACTTGTATAGCATAAGTATGTCCCTGGATGGTTGATTCCATGAGTCCACTTTGCTAGGCTATGGCACCCGGTTGTTTGGTCCAACATTATTCTAGATGTTGCTCTTATGGCAATTTTAAAATGAGGCTAACATTTAAATCGGTAGATGCTGACTAATGCAGACGACCCTCTGTAATGTCAGTGGGCCACATCTAATCAGCTGAAGACTTTTAGAGGAAAGACTGAGTTCCCCTGAGAAGGAAGGAATTTTGCCCCCAGACTCCCTTTAGCCACAAGCTGCAACCTAACTTCACCATCCAGAGTTGATGAGAAAGGGGAGGTGCGTGGGGGCGCTAGGGTGCAGGGCTGGTAAGGAGCAAGGCTGCATAACACACGTCCCTTTATTCTCGCACTTGAGCTGAATTGCTTTCTGAGGAGCCAAGAACCTCTAAGAATCACTTGATGAAATGTTTGAGGGACAAAGACACCAAGATTCACTTCTGTGTTCAGGGCTGAACAGTCAAATTTAGTGTTTGAGCTCACTGACACCCTCCCCCCCACCCCGAACACACACACTAAGTTCATTCAGCCCCAGCTGCTCCTGCTACCCGCCGCCCCATGGGTCTTCTACGGATTCCTGTGTTCTCTAAATTGTCTTGTCATCATCATCATTAGGGCACAGAAGGCGCCCTACCATTATTTAGCATCGAATATAGAAGCACCATTCATTCAGCTTTCCATCTGTCCGATATTTATGACCTGGTTGCCCTGTGCTGTGTACCCAACCCCAAATGAGGCAGATGTGATTCTCTGAGCTCACAGAGCTTAAGCCTTATTGACAGAGACCTAGATACATTAAAATTGCAGTGACAATAAAGGCTTGAAAAGAGCATCTTCAACAAACAAGTGCTGGCGAGGATGTGGAGAAAAGGGAACCCTGGGGCACTGTAGGTAGGAAAGCAGACTGGTGCAGCCACTATGGAAAACAGTATAGAGTTCCCTCAACTAAAAATGGAACTGCCTTTTGACCTAGTGATTCCACTCCTAGGATTATAGCTGAAAAACCCTGAAACACCAATTCAGAAGAACCTATGCACCCCTATGTTCATAGCAGCGCTATTTACAATAGCCAAGGGCTGGAAACAACCTAAGTGCCCATCAATGGATGAACGGATCAAAAAACTTTGGTACATTTACAGGGATAAATGTAATACAACAACAACAAAGAAGAAAAAAGAAAGGTGAAAAGAAAAGAAAGAAAGGAGCATCCATGGGACCATGAGCTCTGATGTAGACAGGGGAGGCTTCCTCAGGCAGAAATAAGTTCTATGAATTCTGAAGAATAAATAACAATTCAGTAAGTATGCAGAGAAAGGAACAGATGTTCACACAGAAAGAACAAAGTACGTAAATAAGCCCCATGGCGGGAGGAAGGGAGGAAGGGCCAATGTGGAGAAAGTGTGTCAGTCGGCTATGGCTTTGTAACAAATTCCCATTAATGTAGCAGCTTAAAACAAACAACATTGACTATATCAAGGTTTCCGTGGGTCAGGATCCTGGCATGTTTTAGCTAGGTCCCCTGCTCGGCGTCTTACCAGGCTGCAATCAAGGTGTCACCTCAGCTGCACACTCATCCTGAGGGTCAACTGGGGAAGGATACACTTCCAGGCTCCTTATTGTTATGTTAGCAAAATATGTTTTCTTGCAATTGTAGGACTAAGGTCCCCATTTTCTTTCCAGCTGTTGGTCAAGGACTTCTTTCAGCGCCTAGGGGTCTCCTGCTCACAGGCCCCCTGACAACATGGCAGCAACTTTGTCAAGGCTACAAGGAGAAACCAACTCCACTCAGCTAGGATGGAGTCTTATAGAATGTAAATTGTGGGGCCCTGGCTGGTGTGGCTCAGTGGATTGAGTACTGGCCTGAGAACCTAAAGAAGCATCTTTAGGGCACATGCCTGGGTTGTAGGCCAGGTCTCTGGTTAGGGGCGTGAGAGAGGCAACCACACACACATTGATGTTTCTCTCCCTCTCTTTCTCCATCCCTTCCCCTCTCTCTTAAATAAATAAATAAATCTTCTAAAAAATAAAGTAATCACGGAAACCATTCTCTTTCACCTTTCTCATCTAACATGACCTAATCTAGAGAGAGGCATCATATTCTTTGGCTCTTCACACTCACAGGAAAGGGATTTCATGGGTCATACACCCCAGCAGGCAGAAATCACGGGAACTGCCTTAGAAGCCTGCCTACCATAGAAACTAGCATGGAGACTGCAACTTCTGACCCTACAGTCAGCCCCAAACTTCTCACAAAAGAAAAGTTAAGAAGAGAGATTTCACACCCATTAGGATAGCTACTATCGAAAAACGGACAAGAGCAAGTATTGGTGAGGATGTGGAGAAATCTAACTCTTACGCACTGTCTGTGGTAATGAGAAATGGGGCAGCTGGCTGGAAAACAGTTTGGTGCTTCCTCAAAATGTTAAATAAAGTCACCATACAACTCAGCACTTCCACTTGTAGGTAGATACTCAAAGAAATTTAAAGCAAGGGCTCAAACAAGTACTTGCACAGTGTGATTCACAATAGCCAAAAGGTGGAGGCAACCCAAGTTTTCATCAATGAGTGAATAAATAAAAACAACGTGGTCCATCCAGACCCTGGAATGTTATTCAGCTATGAAAAGGAGTAAAGCACTGATCCTCTCCCCAATGTGGGTGAACCTTGAGTACATTTGTTCAGAGAGAGAAGCCAGACACAAAAGTAGAAATTACTATGTGATTCCACTCATATAACGTTCCCAGAGGAGTCAGATCCATAGAGATGGGAAATAAATGGTGAAAGTTAGGGAGTTATGATTTAATGGGGACTGAGTTTTATTTTGGGAAGATGAGAAAGTTCTAGAGATGGATGGTAGTAATGGTTGTACAAAAATGTGAATGTGGCCCTGGCTGGTGGCACAGTGGATAAGGTGCCGGCCTGGGAACCCAAAGGTGGCTGGTTCGATTCCCAGCCAGGGCACATAACCAGGTTGCAAACCAGGTCTCCAGCCAGGTCTGTAGCTGGCGGCAGGTGAAAGGCAACCATACGTTGATGTCTCTCTCCCTCTCTGCCTCTCTCCCTTCCCCTCTCTCTAAAAATAATAAATAATCTTTAAAAGAAATAAAATAAAATGGTTAAGATGGTATACTTTATGTTATAAAAAATAAAAAATAGCCCTGGCTAGTGTGGTTCAGTGTATTGAGTGCTGACCTGGGAACCAAAAGGTCACTGGTTCAATTCCCAATCAGGGTACATGTCTGGCTTGTAGGCCAGGCCCCCAACTGCGGCATGTGAGAGGCAACCAATCAATATATCTCTTGCACATCAATGTTTCTCTCCTTCTCTTTCTCCCTCCCTTCCCCTCTCTCTAAAAATAAATAAATAAAATCTTTAAAAATAAAAAAGGAGGAAAAATCTAAGAGAGTGAAAGACAGGAACTACCAGAAACAGGAAAGTGAGAAGAAAGAGCTAGTACCGGTGACAAAGTCTCAGAACACTGGAACTCTTTCTACACAGAAATATCTAGAATGAGGGGAGCCAGCAGCAAGTATCTGCGAACAAACAAGGAAACCCAGAAGAAGCTCACCAGGCCAGCTCTGCCCGCCTCTGAGCTTCTCCTGTGCTGGGGCATCCATGCCCTGGCTCGACCCCACCGTGGCCTCCTCAAAGGGCAGAGAAACCTCATCTAGCAGTTGGCAGGCCTAGTGGAGAACAGATAAAAATCAGGCTACAAAATCTGCCTTTGAACCAAGCAAGGCTCAGCAAAGGCAGTGACTGTTTGATCCAAAAATTCTGACAATGTCTTTGGTACTTCCACAGAAATGGCATTTTGTTTGGGCACTATGGCAGACAGGATAATTTCCCCAAAGACATCCCCGTCCTGGCCCCAGGACCTGTGTACACATTCCCTCACATGGTAAAGAAGCTTTGCAGATGAGATCAAGTGAAGGCCCCTGAGATGAGGATGACTCTGGATTCCTCTGGGAGCCCAGTGTCCTCACAGGGTCCTCATAGGAGAGAGGCAGGAGGGTCAGAGTCAGAGATAGAAGAGGCTGTGTTGAGGGCTGTGAGGATGGAGGAAGGGGCCATGAGTCAGATGCAGCATCTCTAGTAGTTGGAAAAGGCTGGAAACAGTTCGGCCTGGAGCCTCCAGAAGGACCAGCCTTGGTTTTAGCCCTGTGAGATCCACTTTGTCATGGCAGCAACAGGAAACTAATACGGGCTCTGCAGGCAACAGAGCACAGTGCTGACCTGGGAGAGAGGGTTCAGTGATGATGCAGGCATTGGGCATCCTTGTAGGATGAGCATCTTGAAAATGGGACCTGTCCTTCCCCCACTGTTCTCTGGGGCACATGGGAGAAATGCTGGTCATCAGAAGACAAACATCCACATTCCGGCTTCAACCTGACTAATTGATCTATGACCCGCAGAATCAGTTAACCTCTTCAGACCTCATTACCTCTGATTACCGGTCAGGTTTCTCCCTTCAGTGCTAATATTCTATGGCATATGGGTGACAATAGCACCTGAAAGTACCGAGTGCAAACTGTTTTAATTATATTGACATACTGACTAGATACTTTTGTGACAGACCTCGTATTTCTCCTCCCAGAATTCCTTCCTTTGAGAACTATAGTGCCTGCATCGTGGTGTGGGACCCATCTGGCCACCGGCCATCCAATCACAGCACTCCTTCATCTAATTGACTGACACTCCAAACCAGCCCCAGAGCACTCTGTCACTCTTCCTTTCTCCCTCCCCTCCTTGCTGGTCACCTCCAAATCTGGGCAGCCAGTCTACTATCCTCCCCTTCTCCAGGGACTTCACCGGCCCATCCCAGCTCTCCCAACTTTCACCCCTTCCCTGAACAAGTGGCTTTCTTGCTAACTCCAGGCTTGCCCCATCCTATCCATTTTTTCCATACAACTAGAGATACATGCCTTCATCAGGGGTCCTCATCTGGGGATGATTCTTCCCCCAGGGGACATGGGTGGAGTTCGGGTACATCTGTCATCGTCATCACAACTGGGGGTGCTCCTGGCAGCGAGTGGGTGGGGTCAGAGGTGTTGATCAGCACTCCCCAGTGCCCAGGATGCCGGGAATGTCAGCTGTGCCCAGCTTGAGAAAGCCTGACCTACATGAATACCATGGCATTGCTTCCCTTCTGTTCTGTAAGTCTTCACTGCCCTTAGCACCAACTTTAAAGCCAGCTGCAAACCCTCCCAGCATCCACCATATCCATGTTCCACATTTATTCTGCTCCCAAAGAAATCCTGACACCTGCTACAATACGGATGGACCTTGAGGGCATTATGCTCCGTGACATAAGCCAGTCACAACATGCTGTGTGATTCTACTTATTGGTGGTCCCTAGAATCATCAAATCCAGAGACAGAGAGTAGAACGGGGAGGGAGTACCAGGGGCTGGTGTGGGAAGCAGTGATGAAGTTTTACCTGACTGCGTCCATTTTACAGAACCGTTGTGGTGCCCATGAGTTCTTCAAGGACAGACACAGGCTGCTGGCCCTTCGGCTGCTCTCATCTCCCTGAGAAGTCTTGGCAAACAGCTGGCATAGACAAGGCCTTTGCAGCTACAACGAAAAGCTGACGACATTGCCCAAGAGGCAAGGGGCCCTGTGCTTTGCAAAGTAGGCTACACATCCAGCAGCGACCTGTCGGGATTGCTGTGTCTTCCATCTCATGTGGAGAAGCAGAAGCTGGAGTTGTCATGGGCTAATCATCCGTTTAACGCCTAACTTTTCCCAAACACTCATATTTCTATGTCAAAGTGCACTTCTGACCGAGATGTAAAGTTCATTTAGGGTTTAATAAAAACAAAAGTCAGCCAAATAAATGATTCAGTGTTGGGTAGATGAAAAACAAATATGCCTATTTAGATGTATCTTTTTCTTTTCACTCGGTTGGAACGGAGACAGCCTGTCTCAGACAAGTGGGTGTTTTGCTTAGGGCAGAGGCAAGGGGATGGGAGGATCTGGAAGACCCTTGACACCCTTCATCTCAGACTACAAATCTCTCCTAGAATTCGCTTTATTTTATTTTTTGCAAAGATCGAGGGTGGGAGAGAATGGGGCACAAAAGCTGAGCAGAGAGAGGGAAGATAGCCGATTACAAGAAACAAGAGAGCGCACAGGGGTGACAGCTGGCTCCCCTCGGCAACCTGGAGCTCAGAGAACGCCCGACAGGATGAGGCATAATTCATTTTTGTGAAAGCCACCTAGGAGGATAAGTTACCGCCTGAGCTCGAGAGATACATGAGAACACCCCAGACAAAGCTAAAGAATGAATGTGCAGTTGTCAAATAAGAGAAACGAGTGGGTGAGGGCCTCGCTGTCCCCAGTCCCAGGAACGGTCCCAGCAGTTTTGAGAAAGATTGGCGCCAGATCTGAGATCTAAAGGTTCACCAAGATACAGGGAAGGAATCCAGATCTGGAGCAGAACTAAATTGTGAGTTGTTAGTGCTGACATCCCCAACTCCAGCCTGTGCTTCAACCAGCCTCCAGCTCCGCACATGCCGCTGTCATCTGCCCCCGGTGAGGGGAGGAAGGCCTGACTGTCATCCCTGCCGAGCAGAGCCGGCATGACATTGAGTGAGTCACTCCCATCTGGGGCAACTGATCATCCTGGGCCACCTGAAGCTGTTTCAGCTTGAACCTGGAAGTCAGGACATCTGGCCACCCTACTCTTTTTCTGTGTTCATCTGCCAGGAAGGGTCTGGAACAATCTGGGGGTTTTCTAAGGAGGTGCTAAGCAGGAGGACGTTGAGAACTAAATCGTAATTGTGGATGAGGCCCAAACGTCTGTCTGCAATCTCCTGGCGGTGACACGAAGAGGCTCATTTTAAGGCCAGTGTGTCCTTAATGCCACCCTCACGCTTGCCAGCATTTGTTTCCAAAAAGAGAATGAACCTCAGAAACAGCTTTCTGGGAGGAGACCCAGGTCAAGGCCAAGGCCTTGCGTGAGGTGACCAAGGCATTGGCCTCAGGGGGCAATATTTAAGGGGGCACCAAAATCCACGATTCATAAAATGAGTAACATTTTCATGCAACAGTTTTTAAAAATCTAAATTCACAACCCACCAAAGAGCAACATTTTACCTAAAGACAGGATCCAACCTTGCCCTGGCCCAACTCTTCTCATTCTCCTCCTTCTAATCCCAGCCCCCTCCTGTCATCCTGTCATGTCTTTGCTTAAAATGTTGACCTGTTTTCCTGATGGAGGACTCCTCTGCACTCACTTGATAGTTCACAGTGTTGCCCTTTGGTTTCATTTCTCTGAGCCAGCGAGTTTTTGGTTTCCCCTTAAATGTTGGGCCCAACATTTAAGTTGGTCCTGCTTGCCTCACCTAAAATTTGGACTCTGGAGGACAGCAGTAATTTAAGGACACTGGTTTTCTTCTCATTTATTTGAAAAGTTTCATTCCCTTACTTTATTTTTAATCTTATTTATTATTTTTAGAGAGGGGGGAAGAGAGAGGGACAGAGAGGGAGAGAAACATCAATGTATGGTTGCCTTTTACCTGCCTCCAGCTACAGACCTGGCTGGAGACCTGGCTTGCAACCTGGTTATGTGCCCTGGCTGGGAATCAAACCAGCGACCTTCAGATTCGCAGGCTGGTGCCTTATACACTGTGCCATCAGCCAGAGCCTCTTACTTATTTTTTATTTGTATGTGTCAGCAACTAAGTTTCCTTAATTTTTTTTTTTTACCTTTAAAAAATAGGCCATTTAAAGAAGATTAAATAACTATTTTCATGGATTACCTGCAGCTACGCACCAGCTTCCAGCCTGTGGTTTTAGTATCATCCCTGATAGCTACAAACTCCACCCGGGCTCATCTTTTGAACTGAATTCCTGACTCAGATCCAAATGGCTACTTGCACCTTCTTCTGGGTGACCTCAGGTGACCCTCATGACCCCCACTTCTTGATGTTCACACCTCTGTGTAATCCTTTCTCCTTGAGTGGGATCAGGACCTGTGACTTGCTTCTAACCAATAGACTGTGGCAGAGGTGATGGGACATCACTGTCATGATTATATCACATTATTTGAGATTCTGTTTTAGCAGACTGAAGCTGGCTTGATGAAATAAGTGGCCTTGTTGGAGAACTTGGGGGCAAGGAACTGTGGTGGCTACTAGGAGTTGAGAGTGGCTACCAGCAAGCAGCCAGCCAAAGCTGGGCCCTTTATCACCTGCCAACGACCTGAATGAGTCTGGAAGTGGGTCCCTTCTCAGTTAGACCTTCCTATGAGAACACAGCTCCACCAACTGTCCGATTGCACCTTGTGAGACCCTGAGCAGAGGACTCACCTGAGTCATATCCAGACTCCTGACACCCAGAAACTGGGAGCTAATAAATGGGAACTGTTTCAAGCCACCATATTTGTGGTAACTTGTCATTACAATCCAATGATTGACAAGCATCTCAGATGTGACACACACCAAGCTATCCTGATAGCTCTTTTCAGATACCCCAAATACATACTCCTCCCACAGTTTTCCTCATCTCAGAAAGAAGTGCTATTTCTAGGAACACTCAGACCAAAAGGTCATTAGTGACACCTTTCTCAGGGCCCACATCACATCTGTCTGACAGTGCTGTCAGCTTCACCTTCAACTACATCTAGAATTGGGCCACCTCCACCATTTCTACCCTGGGATAAGGAGAACATCGCCTTGGCCTTATTGAGAGCTGGCTGCTTCCGTCCTTGCAACCAAATATCTGAGTTAGGTCACATCCCACCTCTGCTGGAACCTCCCTGTGGTCCCACCCAATCTTTGGCTTATGTCTTCAGCTCCTTATTTCCTCCTTCTCTCAGGTCCAGCTACATGGGCCTTGACATTGTTCCTCAAACGTGCTAGGAACCGTCCAGCCTCAGGGCCTTTGCATGTGCTATGCCCCCATGCCTAATGTGCTTATTATTGTCTCCTGGCAGCCATCTTCACATCCCCTGCTTTGTTTTCTCCTGAATTTTGCAAGCCGTACTCATGGGAGTAGATGGCAGGGCAGTTTCTTCCCAGGTGCAGAGCCTGGGGTCCCCTAGAGTCCGTTTGAGAGAAGTGGCTGATCCTTCGAAAATGGAGCCAGGGAGAGAACAGCCACAATGTTCTTTCCACTCTTTAGCTCACTATTGACTGAGAGAGGGAGTTATCTCACTCTGCACTTTGGCCTTGCACTTTCAGGTTTACAGTTTGGTAACTCCAGCTCATACAGTGTTCCTCAAGAGAATGAAAACTTGCTGAGAGAAATGCATCACACTTTGTATTTCCATGCATTCTCTGATTTATTTTCACCACTATGTTGGGAGGCCAGCCATGTTCAGACAGAAGAGGAAACAGACACACAGGAGCTAGGTGACCTGCCCAAGGTCACACAACGTGGTGGTTTGAAAGCGTGTCCACAAATTCCTTGCCACCCCCATTTTGGCAGAGACAAATTTGCCTCCTTTTGAGTGCAGGCTGGACTTGAACTTGCTCCTAATGTGCCAGAAGCAATGAACTGTGGTTTCCGAAACTACTTCATAAAAGAAGCGTGGCTTCCTCCTCACTCGCCCTGGGATCACTCACTTGGGGGAGTTACCTGCCATGTTGTGAGGAATTTCAAACAGTGCTGCAAAGGGAGAAACGCGGGGACCCCCAGCCAATAGCTACACGTGGGAGCATTGCTGAAGTTGTTCCTCTAGCCCCAGTCAAGGCTTCAGAGGAGGCAGCCCGGCCAGCAGTCTGACTGAGAGACCCTCAGCCAGAACCACTCAGATAGTCACTTCCGAATTATTACCCACAGAAATTGGCCTAATAAATGTTTTTTCTTCAATATGCTAACTATGGGAATAATTTGTTATACAGCAACCAATTAAGTAATACACAGGAGTCCAGAGCCCATGACCCTTCTGTCTGGCCTTCTGTGTTTCCTCCCAGGAAGCACATGCGCTTCTCTTCAAGTCCTCCTTAGCCCCCAGCCTTGCTATAGTCTGCCAAGCGCCTGCCCTGAATCTTCCCCTTGCCCGTCTGTCATGGTTGAAACAGTGGTTCAGCCTCTCAAGGGGAACTAGACCACTTAGGTTCACCTTCTTCCAGGCAGGTCAGCTGTCACTTCAACAAAACCTCTGACTGCATCTCCGCTTTGCTCCTGGCCACATAAGCTCCTCCCCCAACTCACTCTCGGCTCTGCAACCATCTTGCCCGCCTGTCTGTAGGACATTTTTCTTTTTCCTAATCCAAGGTGGCTTGAGAATCTCCCATCCCACGTGTCTCTCATTTTCGGTCCCGCTGCAGCCAAAGCCTGTTCACGGGACAGGCATGTCCTCTCTGCACCGCAGCCCCTCCTGTTTCTCCCCAGCCTCGTCCTCAGGGTCAAGCCAATCCAGAAACACTCCCCTGCTTTGCCCTAACTTCCTGCAATAAACCACTCAGCAAGCCTGAAGGGAATGTAGTAAGTTTGGTCTGCTTTTTTTTTTTTTTTTTCTTTTTGTTAGGTTTTCACGGGAAGAGGTATTTGTGAGAAAACGATTTGCACCGATGATATTATTTTGTGTTCTTGTAGATTTATAATATGCGCAGGGGAAAGGGAGTTGGAGATCCTGGGTATCCAGGGGAGAAACCGATAAACCTGGGTAATACCCAGGAAAATGGATAAAGACATGCAGATTAGCAAAAGAAACTTCCAATTACTTAGGACTTCTGTAATTTAAAATGAATGCAGGTCCTGAAGGCAATGAGGTCTCCAGCTTGAATCTCAGGACAAGAAAAAAAAGAGTGGGAATATGGGAAAATAGAATACAGTCTCTGAGAGTGTTAGCAACGTTAATTGTTTGGTCATGATTATTGTGCTGTGGTTACATAAGATTTTAATACCAGGGGAAGTAGGGTGGGCACCCTCCCTGCCAATCTTTGCAACAAAAATCATTTCGGAATCATTCCTTTAATTAACAGAGGTAAAGTGGGTAAAACAACAAAGCCTTATGCAGATATCAACCTGAATAGGTTATCCAGTGTTCATTTTGGAGCCACACAGATTTACATAATTAATTTGCAACAGCCATTTCCCTGTGCCCGCTGGCATGGATGAGGTGTGCTTAAGCAAGAAACACCTTGCACCTGTGCGGCTGGCAGACCTCAGTAACTTAGCCCTCAGGGGGCTGGTGCACTGGCTTCATTTTAGAGGGCAAAACCGAACTCAGGAGAGACCATCTCCTCTGTTTCTGTCTCTACTGTCTTTTTTTAAGATTTTATTTATTATTCCCAGAGAGAGAGGAAGGGAGAGAGGCAGAGATGGAGAGAAAGACCACTGTATGGTTGCCTTTCACTTGCCTCCAGGCACAGACCTGGCTAGAGACCTGGCTGGAGACCTGGCTGGAGACCTGGCTATAGAGAATCAAATCCACGACCTTTGGGTTCGCAGGTTGGCGCCTTATCCACTGTGCCACCAGCCAGGGCCTCAGTCTCCTTCTCTCTGTTGCTCTTTGTCTTCTCCCTGCCTGCCTTTCTGTCTCTTTGTCTCTCTCTGTATGTCTCTTTGTCTCTCTGCCCCTCTCTCTCTCTCTCTCTGTCTGCCTCCATCCCTTTCTATTTCTACCTCTCTGGCTGTCTCTCTTTATCACTCTCTGTCTCTATGCCCCTTTCTCTACATCTCTGTCTTTGCATCTCTCTTTTGGTCTCTATATCTCTGTCTCTGTCTCTCTACCCCGCCCCCCCACCTCTTACACATACACAGTTTCTAAAATCTCAGGTATTCCTTCCATTTTGCTGGTGACGTCTCTATCATGCAATGGGTCTCTGCTACCCCAGGACACTTCTATCCAGGGGAGGCAGGTGAGCCATGAAGACAGGGACCAGAGACAGAGGATCCATGTGGTTCCCATCACACCCACCTTCTCTCCTTGCCTGTCCCTCTCTCCTTCCTTTCTCAAAGGAGAGGACAGCAGCCCAGACTCTGCACTCCCTGCTTCCGTTGCAGCCTTCTCTAGGACCAACAGGACTCACCTGGCCACAGTCAGGGGAACATGTGCCTCTGCCCACTTGCTCTGCAGTCCCCAGGTCCTGGGTGGACCTCCACCACCCTGCCACCCCAGCCCTTCCATTGCTGCCTACCCTTGACGGACAGCTATGATAACAGGAGCAGAGCTTTCTGTAGCAGGCTGTCTTGAGCCTGAGTCCCAGTCTTCATAAAAGCCTGTCCAACATGCTTCTGTCTACAGACTGCAAGCAACACTTTATGCCCTAAACCTGCAGAATTCCGCAAAGAAAACTTTGAACGCCACACAGATGCTCAAGAGGGATGGGGCCCAAAGTCAGGATGGGCCGTGGGCCCACCCACTCAAATCCACACGGTGTGATCACATGGGCTTTTGTTTGCAGGGACAAGAGTGCTGCCTGCTGCAATGTGGATGCATTGTGTGGCTGTTACACCCGCGTGAGCAGTGGTGGCTCTTGGAAGGGGAAACTAGTAAGGGGGAGTTCACACACACACAACCATAGACACAACCTCATGAAATTACACATTGTTGGAACAAAACCATACACAATAGTACACAGGTGGTCACCAACTTACTTATACAGACATACAAACACACATAATCATATACAATCACACATGACCACACATAATTACACAATCATATGTAACCATACACTATCACTACATGCACAGTCACACATATGTGGTCACACAGTTGCAAGGACACACAATGACACAACCGCAATCATACAATCTCATACACAACCACACACACAATTACACAGTCACACATGATCATTCACAACCACAGACACAAACATGTAATGCCACAACCACACACAGTCATGACCACATGCACAGTAACACACAATCACACACACGCCACACCTGGCAGGCTGGGTGGGCTCTGGGCCTGCAGGGTGAGCACCTCATAAGCACAGACATAAATACTACGGAAGCCACCACCCTTGCTGATCAGATATTATGTGCCATGGTCACAATGCACCAACTATGCCACTTATGTGCCCAGGTTCACAGAGGCTTCTCTTTACAGTTCCAGTAAGTAGACACTAACTGGGGTCAGGCTGGGGCTTGCTTTATGGATGTGAACACACGTCCCTCAAACCTCTGACCATCCTGAAGCCCATGCCTTCCTGTGTGGGGTCCCAGGAGCCTGGTTTTGACCCCTGTAAGTAGGGTAAGGAGGGCAGGGACCTCAGCCATCCTCAGCCAATTCATGAGCAATATGAAAATTTCTAATCAGACCGTGAGAACTTTGAGGACATCACAAAAAGTGTTCCGAGAATGGCTTTCTTGTGACCTGTAACTAAATCTATGAGAGTCCCTTCCCCAGGCAAAGACAACCCCACCCCCAATTCCAGGACTGACCACACCCTCCCCAAACTGTTACCCTCAAATCCTTATCTTTTACTCACTCACCATCAACTGAAAAGCTGAGCCCAAGGACAGGGAGGGAAGCAGAGCCACTCTTTATCAAACCCAGGGAGGTTATTCCCATCTTTGTCTATCAGAATCCTGGGGAAGCCCCAGCCCCGCACCCCAAGGCTCCGGGCTAAGACACCATGCTTGATTTCAGACACATTAATTCACAGAAAGACCCGAAAACTGCCATTAGGAATGAGGAGTCCATGGGAACCTCCCGCCTGCAGTGTGCACCGCACGTGTGCACCGCATCTACAGGCGTTGCGACATTCACACACCCCAGAGGCATCTACATAGCCTGTCTGTGCCCACACAGGCTGCCCACATGTCTACACAGCCTGGCCTCAGTCACACACCCCGAGAGCAGCCATACAGCCTGTCCACACATCTACAAAGCCGTGTCCACACTGCTGGAAGCCGGGGAAAGCTGAGACGCAGGGAGGGAGCTGTCCTGCCCCATTTCAGGAGGGAGCGCCGCGTACACGGACGCAGGACTCACCGCGCTCGGTCTGAGGCTGCACCTTGTCCTGAGCCCGCTGCGCCGGCCAAGCCCGGGCCTTAGGCAGCCGGGCGGGGCTGAGGCACGAGGGTTGGGTCGAGGCGGCACCTGGGCTGGGGGCGGGACCTGGGCTGGGGGCCCAGGCTGGGCTATGGTATGGGGTGGGACCTGGGCTTAGGACCGCACCGTCTGGGGGAGTCGTTCTCTCCCTTCTTTGGGGTCACCGGCCTGGGTGCGCCTTCCTCCTCCCCCACTGAGGCACCACCCGCCCTTCACCTACAGCACACCCTCTTGTGCGCCCCTTCTGCGCACCTGAGCTGTGCCCTGCCACTCTCAGCCCCACCGGGTGGGGGCTCAGAGAGGACACCGGGTGTGCAGGCCTGCCTGTGTGCAGCGTCAGGAGCGCCCCCCACCCCACCCCAGGTGATGTCCCGGAAGTCGACCACCCACTTTGAGAAAAGGGCCAGGACTAGCAGAGGGAGCACAGTGGGCGTACCAGACGCCCGGGAGCCACGAGGTTGGATGGTCCGCCCTGGACCCTCCGGCAGCTGCGGATGGGACCTGCGTCAGGTGGAGGGCAAGATCTGGGCGGGTGAGCCCACGTGGGCGGGTGACCCGGGAATGAGGGCAGGGATGGCACTAGTGTGGGGAAGCAGAAGCTCAGAGCAGGAGACAGCTTGGGAAAGGGGAACCCTGTGTAAATAACTACAATACTTTTTTTTTTTTAAGCTTTTGATTTTAGGCCCTGGCTGGTGGCACAGTGGATAAAGTGCTGGCCTGCGAATCCAAAGGTTGCTGGTTCGATTCCCAGCCAGGGCACATAACCAGGTTGCAAGCCAGGTCCATGCCTAGAGGCAGGTGAAAGACAACCATGCATTGCTGTCTCTCTCCCTCTCTGCCTCTCTCTAAAAATAATAAATAAAATATATGTTTTTAAAATAAATAAATAAAGCTTTTGATTTTAGAACAGTTTTGGATTTACAGAAAAAACCATGAGGACAGTACTGAGTTTCCATGTACCTGGCACTGTGTCCCCCACAACTGATATCTTACATTCGTGAGGGGCATGGTCACAATTAGCAAAGTAATATCAACACATTATCAACTAACATGCGCTATATTCAGATTCCTGTTTCTCCTATCTCTGCCCCAGGGCCCCACGTGACAAGACAGGAGACTCATTTCCTTGGACCCCTCTAGGCTGTGACGCTTTCTCAGACAGTCCTCTTTCTGTAAGCCCTGGGCAGTGGTGAGGCAGCGTCAGGAGTTTGGTAGACATCCCTCTACTGAGGTTCTTCAGGTGTTCCTCAGGCTGGATCCTGGGGCAGTGGCTTGATCTTTTTTGATGCACCTGGCAGAGCGCTCCCACTTGCATCTCAGATTACCTACTCCCTCTAGGAGACCATGTCCTCCCTTAGAACCACCATCTTTGCTCAGGACACTTACAGAATATTTTTTGAACCAATCATTTTACCACCATTAGATGCAACATTTTTGTGCCCTAAGTGGTGATTTACTGTTTTGGGAAGCACTGCAAGCCACAGGGGCCAAGCCTAGTGTTGGATGGGGATCCCCCCACGGAGTCCCAGTTGCCTAAAGCAGAGTCCCATTCATTTTCCCACTTATTGAGCATGTGCAGGTTTTCTCTGGTGATCCTGATGGTCCTGCAGAAGTAGCTGTCACCATTTCTGGCAGAAGAGGCAGCTGCAGCCTGAGAGCAGCGATGTGTCCAGTCATGCAGCTCCAGACCTGGATTCTTCCCACTACCACCTCCTTCTTTGAGCCAGGACGGCTAGATAGGAAAGGAGCCTGTGACCCCTGAGAACCACAGGTTCCTCCCCCTAAGGCAGCTGCTGGGCTCTTTCTGGAGCTTCAGCCCCCTGACCATCTGGTGATGTGCCAATGCCTTCCCCACGTGTGTGGTGACCCTGCCCCTCTCCAGCCAGCATCCTTACCCTCCATCCTTGAACACTGACACCAGCCACACTCACTTTTCCACTGCAGCCTAGAACCACCTCTCCTGGGGCCCTACGGTCAGCCAACAGTTACCTTAGGCAGCCTTTCCTGATACCTGTCCCCCAAGGTGGAGCTGGGGGCTTCTGTGCTAACCCATGTCCTGTCCCTCACCAGGCTGAGCCATGTGGGCTCACATTCATCACTGGCCATACAGCAGGTGTGCAATGAAGACTGGTTGAATGAATGAATGAATGACTAAATGGATGAATGAAAAGTATTTAAGCTCTGGCCTGCTTGGTAAAAGGAATCACTGACTGCTCTTACAGCACTTGTTCAAGATGCTCAGCTGTGCATCCCAATGGAGCAGAAACAAAACTTGGTCTTGCCCTGGCTGGTAGCACAGTGGATAAGGTGCCGGCCTGGCAAACCTAGGGGTTGCTGGTTCGATTCCCCAGCCAGGGCACATGGCCAGGTTGCAAACCAGGTCTCCAGCTGGGTCTGTAGCTGGAGGCAGGTGAAAGGCAACTATGCATTGATGTTTCTCTCCCTCTCTGCCTCCCTCCCTTTCCCTCTCTAAAAATAAAATCTTGGAAAAAAAAAAAGCAAAAATAAACTTGGTCTTTCCAGAGCCAACATGGGCAACTACTGCTTCCATTGTGAAAAGTGTATGGGATTCCCCCCACCTGGTGGCTCTTCCAACCTCAAAATAAGGTGTGACCCATCATCAGCTGTGTAGGATGGACAGACCACCAAGTCAACATAGCTCCTCAGAGTGGCCCCCGGTACCTGACTTCAGGGTCATCCCCTGTGACAGGTGGTAGGTATGTCATTACCCCCATGTCACAGAAGCTCAGATACAGAGTGAACAACCTGCACAAGACCATGCTGGGGCATTCCTTTTAGAAATGATTATTGGAGCCCTAGCCAGTACGGCTCAGTTGGCTGGGCATCATCCCACAAAGCAAAAGGTCCCTGGTTCGATTTCCAGTCAGGGCACATGCCTGGGTTGTGGGTTTGGTTCCAATTGGAGCACATGCAAGAGGTAACCAATAGATGCTTCTCTCACATTGATGTTTCTTTCTCTCTCTTTCTCCCTCCCTTCTACTCTAAATATAATGTTTTTTTAAAAAGTAAATGGGCCCTGGCTGGTGGCACAGTGGGTAAGGTGGCTGGCCTGCGAACCCAAAGGTCGCTGGTTCGATTCCCCAGCCAGGGCACATAATGAGGTTGCAAGCCAGGTCTCCAGCCAGGTTTGTAGCTGGAGGCAGATGAAAGGCAACCATACATTGATGTCTCTCTCCCTCTCTGTCTTTCTTCCTTCCCCTCTCTCTAAAAATAATAAATAAAATCTTTAAAAAAAAAAAAAGTAAACGGTTTCTTTAAAAAAGAAAAAGCTTACTGGAAATCACTAATAGTTAAAAGTACAAAAGACTGTGATTTTAAATATTTTAGGATTATTTTGCAGTGATTAAGCCATCCCTTCCCAGCTGATCTGCCCTAAACTTCACCATTGGCTGCATCTTATTCTGTTGGTCTCATGGAGCTTGGGATCTTTTTGCCCGAAAGCGGGGATGGTGACACTGGTACCTGGAGGAGTCCACACATCTCTGCTCAGATCTTGGCTGGCTTAGTGCAGGCTGGTTTGGTTGGCCTTGGAGACTTGGTTCCTGGGTTTGTAAAGAAAGGGTTGGTGACAATAGAACACTTGACCCGACACTCTGGCCAACAATCTTCACCCATAGAGCTCATGTCTTTACATGCGCGCCTGCTCAGGGCTCGCACTCTAGAGCGACCCAACCAATAGATACATGCTAAGAAAGAGCTCTATGTTCCTAAATAGTTGGAAAATATTTTTAAAAACATTTTGTGACCTGCGAAAACTACATGGAATCCATATTTCAGTGTCCACTAGTCGTTTTGGCCACAGTCACCCCGTTTGCTTACATGTTGTCTATGGTGCTTCTGGCCACAGCAACAGACTTGTGACAGAGGCTGTGTGACCTAAAAAGCCCTAAACATTCACCATTTGGCCTTTACAGCAGGTCTATAGCCCCTACCATAAGTGGTTTCCTTCTAGACCTCTTAGATAACCATGGATGGGCTAACAGTTTCCAAGACACAAGGAACAGAATGAGTTACTTGTAAGGCTCCTTCAACTCTGAAATGGCATTAATTAGGATACCACACCCACACAATAAAGCCCTGCTCAGCACCAGCCAGCACAAGCTGTGGATTTGCTGGATGACTTCAGCTGTCCTCACACAACAGCCAACAGCCCAACATGCCCCGCCCCGCCATGCACCTGCAGCTGTGCCCGGCTCCACCAGCTCACTGCACGTCGGAAAAGGCAAAGATTGAGTCCCACGTAACAAAAGCTGTGTTTAATTATAAGATTCGAACAGAAGCAAGGCCAAAACTGCAAACAAAAACTGTAGGAACATTGCCTTCAAATTCTGTGACATTTGTCTAATTTCCAAAACAAAAAGAAATTCCCATCTTTGACACCCATGTACAAAATGGCTTAGATTAAGGCGCAGGCCGAGGGGCAGAGAGGGTTCATGTGGGTCCTTTGCCCAGGCTGCCCAATGGCTACATTTGGGTCCTAGCCCCCAAGTCCAGGAGCTCTTGTGGGGCCACAGGTCCAGCTGTTCTCCCTCCCAGGGAAAACACTCAAAAACAAGTGGAAGACGCTTTTGTTTTTTGGAATAAAATTTCTCTCTTGAGAAGTGTGGCTAACAAAGATGGTTTGCAAGTCTTTCTGGTGCTGGTATGTTTGGAGTGGATCATGGTTTGGCTCCATGCCTATGATCTTTGGGAGACAGGACTGAAACCGCATGGTTGGAGGGTCCGTGCCTTCATATCACGCCAACGGAAATATCTTCTGAACGTAAGTCTGGAGGTTGTGTGTATGGACAGGGAGAAGCAGGCCCCAGGGCCACGGTCTTGCCGACCTGAAGCCCAATGGCTTCATTGGTGGTGACACATGCAACATGGTGGTGGAGGAAGGTTGCCACGGCCTGGGGGCCACTGGGCCAGCCCTACCGTGGCATCTGTCATGAGGCTCGGAGGTAGAAAAAATAACGCCAGTTCCAGAATATTCTCCCACATTCCAGAAGCTCCTCGCAATGTGCTTGCCTTGCTCATGTTGCAGCTGGAGGCTGGAGTGTTGGGTGCACTGGGATGATGTCAAGAACGTGCAGGTGTCCATGATATGGAAAGGGAAGCCCCAGACCCTCTGCACTGAGAGGCAGTGGGGCTGACACAAAGGGTAGAGCTGGTTATTAAGGGCTCTGGGGTACCAGACTGTGTGGACCCCAAGGGCCTGGCGCCCATCTTGCCTCCAGGAAGGGCGGCCCAAGAGAGGCAACATTACCAGAATTTCAGAAAGTCGAGACTGTTTTATTAAGACATGGAGGGATTGGGTGGGCACAGGTTCCAGATACCTCCTGAGTTGATGGAGGAACCAGCATCAGGGCTCAGCCCAAGAGCCCCCGTCCATTTACTGCCAGTCTTGCTGGCAGCTCTTTGCCAGCTCCCCAACCAACCCAGAGGTGGGTTTAGACCCCACGCAGGCTGGGCTGAGGGCCTGAGTCCACACCTCTGGGCCTGAGCTCTCAGCATTCGGACCAGCTGGACTGCAGAAGAGCCACGACTTCTGGGAGTGGGCCAGTCTGCTCAGGACAGGGCATCTTCAGGGAAAGCAGCAGCATGGTGTAAGCACCAAATGTGGCGGATCTGCAGCCTTCAGCAGGTGGAGGTGATGCTTCCTGCCCTTCCTGAGGTTCCACCAAGAGACTGACTAGAAAGACTACGGGGCTGGGCTTGTGGGACAGGGACCTAAGTGGTCCAGGGGGTGTGCGGAAGCCACGCGAGCTGGGAGCAGGGCCAGGGTCCAGGTGCGGCTGGGCTCAAGGAGGCAGAGGAAATGTGAGCATCGGCCAGACTAGAGCACCAAGTTGCGGGGCTGGCAGGTCCAGTCTTGGGGGCACAGCAAGGGGCTGAGGCTCCACTGGCCCCCCTAGGCTGAGGCGCCTGGCAGGCCTGTGGGATCAAGGGTGCAGCTGGCAGGACTTGTGGGTTCCTGGGTGGACACACCTGCCACATTCTGGGGATGAGCCAGTTCTGGAGGCTGCTCTGTGGGCAGAGTTGGCTTGACCTGAGCTTCTCCAGGAGGCTGCTGGGAAAGCACAGCTTCAGAGTCTTTCAGAGGCTGTGGGCCTTCAGCTGAGGCTGGCACCCAAGAAGGCTGAGGTATATCCTTCTGCAAAAGAGAGGCCAGTGGTAAGGTGTGGGCAAGGCCAGAGGGCCCTTGGGGGAGAGAAGGCAGAGGAATCCTCTCCTCAGAGGGTCAGGCTCAAGGACCAGAACAGGTCCAGTCTCATAGGCCAGCAAGCAGGTCACAGAAAGGGACCTGAAGTAGAAACCTGACTCAACATCCCTGGCTTGTTCCCCAATCCTGACTCTTCTAGAACCAGCCCACCAGCTATGAGGCAAAGCCAATACCAGTTGGGACCAAGACCCTTTGAAGATGGTGGGTGCTAACCCAGGAGGCCTTCCCTGAGTGCCTGAGAGGGTCTGGATCTGGGTTGGGTCAGACCTGGAGCCCTGCTCCCTTCTGGCATTTCTGTACCAGGATAGGTGTGAGGAATGATTTTAGCTTCCACAAGAACACAATATCATCACATTTAATAATATCACTGGCATGTGTCATAGGCAGGGAAGCCCACAGGCACCCTTTCTTTAGGCAGCATGCTGGGTTGAAGATCTACAGGCAGGGAAGGGCCAAGTTGGCTCGTACTCTCCCTGCTGTCACTCATTCATGGCTGGTCCTAACTGAGGTACCAGATCCCCTACAGTGCCCAGAGCCTGAGCTGTGACAGCTCTTGCCCTCACAGAGGCCTAGCCTCTGCCTGGCACTGTGCCAATGGCCAGCTTAGTGAGTGCTACTATGCTGTGGGACAATCACCATCCTCATGTTGCACCTGGCATGACAGCCACATGCTGTCCCCTCGAGAATGGCTCAGAACCACCAGAGCAGCACAGATACAAAACCTTCCAAAAATAGCCCTGGCCAAGTAGCTCAGTCAGTTAGAGCATTGTCCCCAAACACCAAGGTTGTGGGTTCAATCCCTGGTCAGGGCATATACAAATCAACCAAAAAATGCATCAGTAAGTGGGTCAACAAATCAATCTCTTTTCTAAAACCAATTGATAAAAAAAAAAACATGGGGAGACCTGGACCACTGGATAGGTGCTACAGGACTTAGTTGTAAAACTAGAGGCTTTACTCAACTTTAATTCTAGTTAGGGCTTATGGGTTAATATTTCTTGCAGACAGTCATAGCAAACTGGTATTCACCGCAAAGCCGCTGCCCGTCCAGAACATGCCCAGCTCTCTGCGCCACAGGGCCAGGGCGCCACTGGTGATCAGCGTGCAGGGCACCAGGTAGAGGAGGGCTGGCTGGCCGCGCTGCATGAGGGCCAGGGCCATGAATGTCACCAGGAGGCCGATGCCATAGGCTGGAGGAACAGAGATGAGCAATGTGTTACCTGGGCCAGTGGTCTCCACAGCCACCCCTTCCCTACCTCCTGCAGAAATGCTGGGAGCATGGGGGAAAGCCAATGGGAGCTGGGTACCAGAAGTGAACAAAACTTTCTGGCATTTGCCAGGACATATGCCCCACCAGGTCCAAGGGAACAGGCAAGATGTGTTTCAAAGAGAAGATAGGAGGAAGCAGAAGCGCAGCTGAGAGGCTGGGGAAGAGAGTGGGAACGCAGGGGAGAGAAAGGAATGGGAGACCATGGGGCTTTCTGATCAGCAGTCAGCAGCTGTGGGAAGGGTCTAAAAGCACAGAAGTAGTTGAAGAAAGAGCTATAAATATGCCTAAATATCTTTTTAATAAACCTTTAGAAACATAGCTTTGAATTATAATATACATATGAAATTAGAAAATCAAACTTTTTTTACCATGCAATGAAACTTTTATTTAAAGATTTTATTTGTTTTTAGAGACAGGGGTGGGCAGGGAGACAGAGAGGGAGAAAAACATCAATGTATGGTTGCCCTTCACCTGCCTCCAGCTATGGACCTGGCTGGAAACCTGGCTTGCAACCTGGTTATGTGCACTGACTGGGAATCGAACCAGTGACCTCTGGGTTAGCTGGCTGGCACCTATTCACTGTGCCACCAGCCAGGGCCATGATGAAACTCTTTTGTTTTTTTTTTTTAAGATTTTATTATTTTTAGAGAGAAGGGAAGGGAGGAAGGCAGAGAGGGAGAGAAACAGCAATGTATGGTTGCCTTTCACCTGCCTCCAGCCACAGACCTAGCTGGAGACCTGGCTTGCAACCTGAAACTTTTATTAACACTTTGAAAATCAAATCTTAACACGTGGTGAAGCACTAAGAGTGGAAAGGCATCATGCCTGCAACTCGCTCTACACATAAGGATAAAACATGTATTATGTGTGTGAGTGTAAATATGCAGCCATAGACACACACATGCAAAGAGAATCTGGTGAAGCTGTGAGGATGAACCACTGGGCAATGTGACAGCAGGAGTCTGGAGTCTCTGGTGCTATTCTTAGAAGAGTAACCCTGCCACCAGCCTCTGGAGCCCACTGTCCACCTCCAGCATCCACTAGGGCTCTGTCCTGATCCTCACTCCACATTTCCAAGGGACAGTTCTCACTTAGGGAGGGTTCCTATGTATCAATATCCACTGCTCATGTATCTTAACGAAGATAGATGATGGAAGGATACAGATGTTTGACAGCTACGTAAGATCTAAAGGGTTGCAATGATGACAAGTAGGGGAACCTTCTGACACTGAAGTTTTGACGGGGAAGCCTCTGCATCTGTGTCTTACAGGGCAATTTTGAGGACTGTAACTTGGAGGGAAGGGTCAGGTACAATGTGCCAGCAACCACAGGCACCAGGATAGGCAGGACTGAACTGTAATAACCCCAAAATGTGCCTGAAGGTCAACCTGTGTCCTCCTGGTATCATCTAGCAGGTCCCCCTCCATTGGTGTGGGATCCACCAAACCTGTGTACCCTGCTCTCCACCCACGATGAGGGTCAGGGGTCAGGGAGCACATGTCACCAGTCTGAATCCTGAGGAAAGAGGTGGGTTGTACAAGAGCATGTGAATGAGAAGCTTCTCTTCCTCAAGAGCTGACAGTGGGGGGACAGTCAAACTGACTGGAGACTTGATGTAAGAAATCAGGACTCGACACAAAATGAGAAAATGTCACCTCTATGTTACTGACTTTGGTAACAAAAAAAAAAAAAAAAAAAAAAAAAAAAAAAAACAATGGAAGAAAAGGAAGAAAAAGACAACATGAAGACGAAAATAAAAGACCTATACCAATCACTGAACAGTGAGAAAAAGGGAAAAGGACTGTGCAGAGGCGGCACACTGCCCTCTTCCCACCCTGATCCACGGGCCAGCAGGACAGCAGAGGGTGAATGCAGGGGTCCAAGGGCTGCAGCCCGGCCCCTCCTAGGTGTGGTACTTACCAATGGTGCAGGCCACAAAGTAGACCCTGGATGACTGCACCTGGATGTCAAACCTGTGGCAGTATGCCACGAGCAGCCCTGGTTGGGAAAGAGAACATAGGCAGCCAGCACGGGACGGCACATCTGTGCAGCCATGACCAACAGGGCAAGGCTGCCCCCTGGGCCCAACAGGGGGCCCACCTCAACCATGCACCAGCCCTGACTGCCAGCCACCCAACCTGCCAGGCTCTGTTTCCACCCACTGGCCCCCTGACTCAACACTACAAGGACACCTGGGGTACCTTCACCCACCCATATACCCAGTCCCCGTACCTGGGACCAGTATATCCCCAAAACCTAGGAGGGAGAAGGGTCGGTCACATAGGGCCAGTGGTGAGGCGTTCAGCCTGGGTACCTTCAGGACCATGGGCAACTGCGGGGAGAGGAGGCACAGCCTGCAGACCAGCCCAAGCCAACCGCTCCCCTCCAGCCACCAAGGCCTGAACATACCTTCTCATGCGTGGCTGAGTCCGCAGGCCCAGTCGCCACCTCCACCATGATACTGTTCCCACTCTGCCACAGGGGGGCCACATCAGAGTGGGGCATAAGGCTGGGGGTTAAGGCAGTATAGGAGGAGCAGGGCAGGGGTCAGGGACACCCACCTTGGTCAGGAAGGGTGTGATGAACACGAAGAAGACATCGTAGATGAACAGCACCAGCAGCAGCAGTGTGCAGGCCTGAGGAGATGTGTCTTAAGGGGCCAGCCAGCACCCCCAGGCATCAGACCCCAGAAACATCCCCACACCCTCACTTCCCCTCAGGCTATTCCCACTGGGACAAAGCCTTTCTGAGAAAGTCTGAGGAAAATGCACCCCAGTCCTCGGGCAACAAAAGACAAGGGGGAATGTTCCAGAGCAATCTCCTGTGGGGGGCTGCAGGCAGAGTACAAGCCACTCTCTCCAGGTTTCCCAGTAACGGGAATGGGAAAGGGGAAAGGTGGCAGAGGTGAGCAGCTGGGAGACAGTCATTCCATGATGGGTCAAGCTGTGGGTCTGGGACGGTGACAACACTCTTTACATTCCCCATTTATTCCTAAGGTATTTCCACCAGGTCACGTAGCCAGTAACCTGGAGCTCCAGGCTCTGACGGGAGGGTCAGGGCCCAGCTGGGGGGCAGGCAGGCCTGGCCACTCAAGGCACGGAATTGACACAGAAAAGGCTCTCAGGCCTCTCACAGCTCCCACTCCTGGGGTTCTCACCTTGAAAGTGGGGAGACGGATGGTTTTAAGCATGTAGAGACAGAAGGCGATGCCCAGGGCATCCTGAAGGATCCAGGCCCACCTGGAGAGCAGAGCAGCAGCATCACTTGCTAGGACAGATTCTGCCGAGTCACCACCCAGCAGACCTCTCCCTCCTTGGCCACCTTACCCACACCACGTAGTCTGAAACATTCGCCACCTGGCATGACCCTGCCATGTTTCAAAGACTCAGGTGCTGTTGGGGGCAGCAGTGTGGGTTCGAAATCCTATGGGACAGGCTCCAACTCACTGGGACAGGTAGGGCATTGATGGATGACAAGGCAGGGAGTGAAACAAACCCTTTATTCTGACGCCAAGAGGTCAGAGAGAGGCAGACACAGGCTGAAGCCTCTGTCCCTCTACGGTGGTGGCTTTCATACCCAGATCACAGGACAGGGTGAGGAAACTGTACCTAATGAACTTAAACTTCCTTTCAATAATAACTTTAAAAGAGTTCAGAAACTTGTGCCTAGCCAGGTTCCACAGACTCTCTGGGCCCATGGGAAATTAGGGTTTAGACCAACAGGGGCAGGCCCTGGGAATGAGCACCTGAAATCCCCTCTGAATAGTCCTGTGGGAGTGAGCAGAAGTAGGACCCATCTCAAATATCTACATTAACCCGGCACCACCCAGGTTCCACCTCCCACAGCCACACTCCTGACTCTGCATACTAAATTTGTGCTGTGAAGTCCCCTATCAAGGTTCTAAGAAATAATGAGCTTGGTAGAGGAGCAGGCAGGGACACAAGGTATTTATCCTGCTGCCCCACCTGCCAAGGCCTTGGGGGTACTGTGGCCCCAACCTTGATGGCCCTGCCTGGGTGTTGCCCTCTGCTTCCTGCCTTGGCTGGTGCCCTGTGCCCTGGCAAGGGCTCTGCCTGCCACCTTGTCAGATGCTTCAATGGACATGGGATCAAAGGTCTCCTAGCCAGAGCACACTGAAGAACAGGGAGAAGTTTGAAGGCAGCAGGTGGGTGGGTGGGTGCCCCACTATGTGCTCTGCTGTCGGCTGTATGAGCCCAAAGGTGCAAGAACTGCAGCCTGTTCTAATTTTATACAATGAAATCCTCTCCTGGCTTAGATATAACTGTGAGATTTCGTATTCTCTTTGTGTACAAAGGACTCAAAATATTTTCCCATTTTCCTTCTGCCACTGAAATCTGTTATGGCTCCAAACGGAGGTGCCGCCAAGAACATTTAACTGCCTTGGGAAAGGCTCATGGGGAGTGCCAGATGGTGTCAGTGATAGCAGGAGAGGGCTGCATGGAACAGGCTGGCTCTGTCCTCCCAGCCCAGCCTGGGCTCCAGGCCTCAGAGCAGGCAAGCAGGCGTGCTGCCTCGCTGGAGGGGCTGAGCTGAGGGGAAGCAAGTCCTCAGAGGAGCCAGTCAGCCTCCCTGAACCATCCATGACGGTGCTGGCTGAGCACACCCCTTGGGCACCACTGCGGGAGCAGTGGGGACAAGTGGCGCCAGGTCTGGGAGTGGCGTCTCCTTCTGCTGCCCAGGGCCCCACCTAGGCCATCCTGGAGAACACGGCTTGGGATGCCTGGGCCAAGAGGGTTTGCAGCATCTCATACCCAGATCCAATCACAGTTCATGTGGCACCCAGACAAACCAAATGAAACTGAACGTGGACAGCAGGCAGGGCAGCTGTGGCTGGGCCCAGTCAGCACCTGGATGCCACGCAGCCACCACTTCCAGAGGGCTGAAAGGAGGGCTTTTAATAACCAAGGAGGTGAACTGGCTCCAGATGCCCCTAAATGGCCTCAGGGGAGGTACAGGAAGGTGGTAGTCCAGCACTCAGAGCATCTGAGGACAGCCCTCTGGAGGGAGGGGCCACCCAAGGGGCTGCACTCACTGGTCCTCGTTCCGGAAGATTCCCCACACCACACTGACAGCCACACAAAACAGTGCCAGCAGCAGCATTCGGACCTGAGGGAACTTGTGGAAGTAAGGAAGGCTGCTGTTGCAGACCCTGGGGACAAACAGAGAAAGAGCGGGTGGTCGTCATGAGCAGCATGCCCCTCACCAGCCCCCACCAACCTCACCCTTACAGCCTTGTTTCCATCCAGCATCCAAAAGGGTCATCTCAACTCCTGCTCAAAAGCCCCTTGGCACCTCCAAGTCCTGACTCCAGTAGGCCTCCTGCTGTCCAGGCTCTGCTCAGAGAGGAGCCACCCACCACCCTGCCCATGTGGCCCTGCCTTCCTCTGTTAAACGCACAATCCTCTTGCCTTTTAATATGTGTCTAGAAGGGAGATTCCCAAGAGCAGAGCTGAGCAGAGCAGATCTGGGTGGGAGCAGGCATTTAGGACGAGAAAACCTTGGCCAATTTCCAGGCTAGCCTGCCCACAACAATCCACCAAAGCTTGCAAGCGCTCGTAAGAGCCCCCAGGGGCCCTCAACTCAGCACTGTGTCCCCCAGCAGGTCCCAGGTCCCCACCTTCTCACCCTTGTATGGCAACCTTAAAAGGTCTTGTCCCCCTTGTTCAAATCATTTAGTAGCTACTCATCTTAAGAACCAGACCAGACCCCTGGCAACAGGGAACCCCCAGGCCTGAACTGTCAGTGCATCCAGGCACATGGCCTAGCCCTGCTTTGCCAGGCAGCCATGCCTAGTACCCACATCAACCCACTCAGGTTGTGTCCCCGCTGGACCTATCAGTCCTGTAACAGAATGTCAGGGAGGCCACCCGAGAAGAGGAGGTAGTAGAACTGATGAAGCCCATTTACCTCCCCATTCTGTCCTGCTCCCAAGACCCATGAACCTCCAGCAAGCACCAAGTAAGCACCTGCCATATGCCTGTGCTGGCCAGAATGGACACGAAAGAGTGAGGGGGTCCTTGACATGGAAGGAGAGCTTGGAGCCTCGGGGACCAGAAAACAGGAGACAAGAGTGGTTGGGACAAGGAGAGGCAGTGCGGAAGGACCTTAAGAGCCAGAGCCGTGGGCAAGAAGCTAGGTAGGGCTGAGCAAAATGCCACCTAAGAGAGCTCACCTGCATTTGCCAAATGGCAGCCTCTGGACCAATGGTGACAGGCAGCTGTAGAGGCCCGTGGAGGAGGCCAGGCAGAAAATCCCAATGATCACATAGACTGCAGAGCAGGGTGGCAGTGAGGAGAAGGCCAGGTTGCCAAGGTCCCAGCATACCCCCAGGAAGGGCATAATGATCTGCTCCCAGTAGAGAGAGGACAAACCCCACCTGAAGCCCCTCCTTTCACCCTGCTATCCACTGGACTTCTCCAAAGGAGCCACAGCCAGCAGAGACGCACCGAGATGGTCGTAGAAGTAGTACAGGAGCACCAGCATGGAGCAGCACATGACCACAAAGACGCAAGTCATGACGGGCGTCACGTCTACAGCCTCATCCTCCTGCTTCTCAGGCCCGTCATCCCGCTTGTGTTTCATGTACCTTCTTCAGAAGCATAGATGGGTCATGGATGGGGATACCTGGCCAGCTGACACAGTCCCCAGTACCAAGGGCCACAGAGAGGAAGGACAGGCAGATAGCTCATGTGTCAGTCTGTCCATCCTCTCCAGACCCACTGACTCCTTGGTTCCCCCCGGCCAATGGGAAAGCCTGACCTGCCCCTAGGACCTCACATCCTTGTCCAGGAGCTCAGGGTCCTCGCAAACGGAGCTCCTGCAGGTGGGTCCCTGGCCACCTGAGAGTCATGCTGCGTGAAGACAGCTGTGGAATGCCCAAGCTCTGCCGGGAACACTCACAGACCCTGTCTTCTGAGTGCAGCCCAGGCCCAACAATATTTTTAAAACATTATCGGGAGTGTGGACACCCCTCCGGTGGGCAATTCTGCTATCTTCACATTTTCACTTTCCAGTTAGGGTCGCCCATCACATACACACGTGCGCACACGCACATACTGTACATGAAGCACTCACTTTTTCACATCCCGGCTCCCAGCCCAGTAGCCCCCGAGGGCAACAGTGCCAACGGCCATGACGAAGATGATGACCATGTTGTAATCCAGCATGGGCTCGTGGGGGGCGTACAATGCTGCCCTCACCGCTCGGCCAAAACTCTGCCTCGGAGAACACATCAGAGTTCAAGGCCGGGCTGCAACCACCCCCCAGCCACTCACCCCATGCATTTACCCACCACTCCTGACCCCAAAGCAATCAGCTCTGATGAACTAAGCTGCGAATGAGGGTATGGAAGCAGCCCTGAGTGAGAACTCAGACCCCAAACCTAGAAGTGCACATGCACGAGGGTGCGAATCACCTGGGAAACATCCAGGTGGCCCACTGGGGCTCCATGGGGAGACAGAGGCCTGCATTCAGATATTTAATATGACACTCTGGAAGTTCTGCAAAGACTGGAGAGCCCATTTACTTATACAGTGATGCTTGCCTGCTCTGGACCCAGCTCCCCAAGTCAAAGATGAGCACGGGCTCAGACAGGCCTGGGCCAGGCATGTATAGCCACCCAGGAGGAAGTCAAGCTTAGTCTCCATGTATGGGCAGCACTGGGCCAGCCAAGCCCAGAGCCTGGGTTACTCTCACCCCTGCACAGGGTCCTTTGGGGCCATGGTCTCTGTTCCTGATTTTAGGTGGCACTGCGAGCCCACCCTCACTGTGGCTGACTCACAGTGAATGAGACCCACCCACAGCAAGCCAGAGACTCAGAGAGGGGGCAGCCTTGCCATAGGCCCCACCACCACTTATTCAGGCCCCAGGCCAATGCAGACTGTAGGCCAAGGGACCCCCTACCTTGAAAATATCCAGCATGTCTTTGTAGCTGAGCAGAGCCACGGGAATGCCAATTTCCTCATATTGCGTCTTGTTGCCTCCTGGGGGGACCTGGAAGCCCAGAAGAGGCAGATCCCTGGCTGACCAAGGCCCACCCAGGATGGGGCAGACAGTGACCCTCTGAT
>PVIW01004863.1:75092-120313 GCA_004026585.1 Noctilio leporinus
GGGGGGGGGGGGGGGGGGCTGAAGGATAGGCTAGCACATGGGCCCATGCCACCCATTCCTCAGAAGACACCCCCAGAGCTCTGCCTCATGACCCTGCATCCCCCGACCCACAGGACTCTTCTGGGACAAGACCTCTCCAAGAGGGTTCAAAGGCCCAAATCCACACCCATTCAGCAAACCAAACTCATCTCCCTTGGCTGTGGCCACCTGGACCCCAGCCAGCACCCATGCCCACTTTGGTTGGGGCCCAGGGGCTCTCTACCCACATCCCACTTCCAACCCCTGCCCTAAGTGGCTGTACCAGGGTCTCCTTGCTGACGATAAGCAGGCCATGGGCCCCGCTGCCCTGGGCCAGCCTCACTTTGTCGTAGAAGGTGCAGTTCCCCCGAGTCACCAGTGGAATCTGGTTGCTGAAGCCTTTGGCAGGGAGATCAGATGGAGAGCAGAGCATGGACGTCGTCCAGTCCCGCAGCTGCAGGAGAGACTGAGGGAAGGCAGGGCTCATGAAAGCTATTCTAGAAAAGCCAGGGAAGGACCAAGTCCTCACAGGGACCATAGCATTAGAGGCCTGTCCAGTACAGCTAAGCACTGAGTATCCAGATCACCACAGGAGGAACTGTCCGGATGCCTCCCCCATCTAGTCTCACAGGATCTCAGGCCCCTGCTCCAAGAAAGGATGAGGGTGGAGGGTGGGCGGGGCCTGCAGATGTGTGCGTGCCTGTGCACACAGACACACACCAAGCACAAAGCAGGCAACTGGGACAGGGCCGTATGCATTCAAGAGCAACCCCCCCCTCAGAAATCTTCCCTTCACCACCATATCCACCTTCATCATTCACTACAGAAGGAACACAAGGTGCAGGAGAATCAGCCTCCGTAGTGTGAACCCACCCCCACAAGAGAATCCTCCAGGCACTTCTGAGTGGGAAGTGAGACCAGACCAAGGAAGAAGGTCTCCTACATGGAAAAGAAGGGCCCTTGCCACTCCACATCTGACCCTCCATGGTCACTCCTCTCAGGACTCTGCCAGCCAGTCCCCGTCTAACAGGTGGACGCCTGGCTGGTGCCTCCACCAGGCGCTGTGCCTACACAGCACTCCAGACATCTTTCACTCATGACCAAAGAAACTGAGCCCCAGAGAGGTTGTGGTGCCCCGTGGGGATGCCCCAGAGGCCTCATGAGTGTGACTAGATCCCACCCCATGGTTTCCCTGCTGAGGTCCTTCTTCCATCCTCCAACTAGCTCTCTGCAGATGAATCTTCTCAAGGCAGTAGGAGAGGGAATAGCAGTAAGAAAGACAAGACCCCAAGCTGGAAGGGGTGCTCAGAGCCACCCAGGAGAGAAAGCCACCAGTTCAGTACTCACCGCCTTACTGAGGTCATGTGGCAGGTGGGCCCACTGTGGGTTGTAGAGGATGCAGTAGTCCTTGCCTTTGGGGCCCCCCATCTCAGAGACCACGTGTACCATGCCATACTCACAGGTCACCTGAGGCAAAGGGCAGGGATCAGTGAGTTCAGAACATGGACCAGACAACCAAAATGACATAGGATCCAAATTAAATGAGGGTGCCCGTAAGGGTTGGGCTGGCTTCCTCCCTCAGACAGGACAAAAAGTGTACAATTTCACAATGCAGAAAATGAGGGAGGGAGGCAAGTGCAGGGGCAAGTCTCCCCAGGGAGACCCAGCTGGGACTTCAGAACTATTAGCCCCTAGCCCCTGTGATGGGTCCAGACACATCATGCCTACCGGCTCTGGCTCTTTGTAGTCCCTGAGCTTCTTGGAAGTGGAAAGCCCATCTAGACCCTGACCCAGCTCTGCACACCTCAGGCTCCTGGGCCTGTCTTTCTGTACCTCCTGCTTCTCTTGAGCTACATACCCATGGTTACCCCACAGATTCTGGCACAGACACAAACAGGTGGCAGTTGCTCCCAACAATGGACACATGATGGGGGCAGTCACCCGCTGGCACAATGGATCCCACACCCACTCTGTGGATGTGGCTTTGCCAAGGTTGGGCAGTGGATAAGGTATCTGACAGACTGTGAAGGTGGACACCAAACCTGGGGCACAGACTGGTCCTCAGACAGCTAGGTCCTCAGCAGATGCACAGCCAGGCCACACAGGGGGGCCCTTACCATGACCCCAGTCACCTGCCAGTGGTGGTGACGGTGTGGAGAAAAGCCCATGGTGCGCCAACCTCAAAGCCTGAAAGCTGACACCAGGCACTGGGTGCAAGTCCCAATTTCCATAGCCCTCAACTGCCACTGTTCCGGCCAGCCCATCAGCTCTGGCACTTCCACATATCACCTGGAGTGAGGTGCTGACCTACAAAGCAGTTCAGGGCCACTCACAGGAAGAAAGGGCAGGGCAGTACACTGCCTGAGGCTAACCAGGGGTCTCAGAGTACTTCACTAAGGCAGTATCCTGCGTCACCTGCTTCTGTCCCCAGAGAACCTCCACACACATTGCCTTGGTCCCTTGACTGGGGGCAGGATTAGGAGGCCCCTCTTCCAGGTTTTCTCCACCAGACTAACCCCTGAGGGTGACCCTCATCCTGGCCCCAAGGACCATCCCCAGTATATGCCCCATCCAATGCTCAGAGCCCCGGGTACCTCCTCACCCTGGACCACAGTGCATGCAATAGAGTCCCTCAGCTCCCTGGCCCTCATCAGCCCAACTTCTGTTTGAAAACAGTTTGGTTGGAGCATGACTGCCCTATGCCTGTATGAAGGGCCTCTGGCTGTTCTTGGCTGCTACTAAGAGAGGGGCAATTGCCTGCAGAGCTGAAAATATTCACTACCTTCCCCTTTCTGGAAAGTTTGCTGACCCCTGATTCACGAGAACCAGGCTGTTGGTGAAAATTGTTGTGCTGGCCTGCAAACCCAAAGGTCACTGGTTTGATTTCCAGCCAGGGCACATAACCAGGTTGCAAGCCAGGTCTCCAGCCAGGTCTGTGGCTGGAGGCAGGTGAAAGGCAACCATACGTTGATATTTCTCTCCCTTTCTTCCTCCCTCCCTGATCTTCTCTCTAAAAATAATGAATAAAAAAAAAACCCTTTTTTAAAAAATGGAGAAGAAAGACACTGTTTTTTTTTTTTTTTTAAGATGTCATTGAAGAACCCGCAAGCATACTTCATAAACTTTCCTTACACTAAGTTGTAAGTGTACAACTTAGCCTGTGCTTGTATCAAATACCACAGATTGTGGTTTCACTTTGAATACAGTTCCATCATCCTCAGAGTTAAATAAAAAAACAACGAAAAAACAGACAGGAGTTCTCCAAAAGGGCCCAGCCCATGTTCCCACAAAGCCCAGCCCAATTTAGAGAACCAGAAATAGCCGAGACTACTGAAGACAAGCCACCTTCTAACACTTCCCATTCACAGAGCAGGTTGGGGAATTTCCAGGGATACTATTTGCTTCACAATTACTGTGAAAGCATCCGCATCATGGCTTTTGGGAGTGGTTACTGTATCCAGGCTTCTTCTTTCTCAGAAGATGTGGTAAGTGCAAGGAGAGGGCAGAGAAATGAGGACCCTTATGCTTGAAAAGAAATGTTCAGGTAGAAGGCAGGGTGAGGGGGAATGGGACAGATAGAGGGGTGATGTAGACAGGTGGTGGTGGGGGAACTGGTGGAGGAGGGGCAGGGGATAGGTAGAGGAAGGGTTGGGGACAGGTGGAGAGGGGACAGGTGGAGGAGAGGTAGGGAGGACAGGTGCAGGCAGAGAGGGAGAGCACTAACACTGGTTAGGACTTAATGAGTAACAGCCTCGTTCTAGCCTTTACGTACATATATCATAGCAACTGAGAAAGGTGGGTTTACTAGGGGAGGTCAAATCCCTCACCAAACAAAATGGTAGCAGGTTAATTTAGGCCTGTCAGCAAGCTCTCATCCACCTCCCAGGGAGAGCTGGTCTATTGGAAGAATCACAAAGAAACACACCCGACCAAGGAAAGGTGCTGTGCCATCTCAGCACACTTCTGACCAGGGTTCTGTTCTGGGAAGAGCAGTTCCTACTGTGTTCCTCACTCTCTCCAACACTCTCCCGATTCTCCAGGCTCAGGATAAAGTTTGAAGTCCTCAGCCTGACCCAGATAAAGCCCAAAGGCCCAACACCATGATCTTTCACCACCTGGCTCTGACCTGCTCAGCCTGCCCTTTACCCTCTACCTGGAGCTGCTCCCACTGCTGGCCCCGCCCCTGCCCTCTAGCTGAGGGGGAAACAGGAACCTGTATTCAAGTACACCTGAAGAAGCTCCTTTAGGATGGCTTCCTTTTCAGGGTGCAAACACTAGACCCCCTCTGCCATCCAGATATGGAAAATACCCCAAAGAACAACCTTCAGATGCCACTGCTTCTGAAAAGCCCTCAGAGCCCTAGATGGTGTGCTCAGTGGGTTGAGCGGCAGCCTGAGAACCAAAAGGTTGCCAGTTTGATTCCCAGTTCAATTCCCAGTCAGGACACATATCTGGGTTGTGGGCCAGGTCCCCAGTTGAGGACAAGTGAGAGACAACTAATAGATGTTTCTCTTCTTTCTCCCTCCCTTCCCCTCTCTCTAAAAATAAAAATTAGTGCTCGCTTCGGCAGCACATATACTAAAATTGGAACGATACAGAGAAGATCAGCATGGCCCCTGTGCAAGGATGACACGCAAATTCGTGAAGCATTCCATATTTTTCAATGGAATACTATACAGCAGAAAGAAAGAAGGAACTCCTACCCTTTGCAACAACATGAATGGAACTGGAGAGTATTATGCTTAGTGAAATAAGCCAGTCAGTGAAGGACAAATACCATACGATCTCATCCATTACAGGACAATAATGAACAAAACTAACAACAAGCAAAACAGAACCAAATATATAAATACAGTGAATAGGCCTTCAGTGGTCAGGGGGAAGGGGGTTGCGGGGAGGAAGAGGCAAGGAAGGGGAGCAGTTTAGACAAGAACCTAATATAAAGGAACCATGGACATGGACAACAGGTGGGATTGACTTTGGAGAGAATGGGTGGGTGGGGAGGGGGATAGAAGGGAGCAAAAAGGGGATGGATGTAATACAACAACACTAAAATTAAAAAAATAATAAACTAGAAAGGTTTTGCAAAGCCAAAAAAAAAAAAAATTAGCTAACTAAATAAAAAGCCTCCACAGGCAAACTGAGTCACTCCCTCCATGGTGTACGCATGACTATTCACTGCCCTTTCAATCTGCTCTCTTTCAAAATGTTTGGAGAGCTCAAATCCTATTGTCAGTTGCTCAGACCTCAAACTGGTGATTAAACATGGTCCAGGGAAATACAGGGGGTTGGCAACAGATGACAGCGGGCATCCCAAAGAGCTTGGGGAAGAGGAAATGGCTGAGACCAGAAGGATGACCAGGGCAGTCCGTGGACACAGAAAACAACAAAGAGCAGAGTGCTTTCAATCAAACAGAGCTGAGAAGGGAGAGACGCTTCCTGAGAAGCCAGATCACAAGGCCTGACATGACACATTTTGAGAGATCACTGCTGTGCTTAAAATGGACTGGGATTGTGGGGGACAAAAGTAACCCTGGGAAGAACTCCCCCAGCCACCCACCGGGAGCTACAGCAGAGATGTGGTGGTGGGGTGGGGTGGTGCGTTCATGGCTGTTAGGGGAACAATTCCCTGAGCTGCTGAACCTGGGGAGAGGGAGAATTTGGAAATAAAAGAGGCACCCCTGACCGTGTACATCAGCCACTTCGTGGTGGGTCTCTCATTTGCACCTGAGACCCTTAACATTAAGTGACAAAGGAGTAGCAAACATTCTCTACAGTTCATCACCCCATGCACTATCTCGCTTGAGTCCAAACTGCACTCTAACGCTCCTTTTGCAAAGCAGCAGCTGACGCCCAAAAACAAGGAACTCCCTCCGCCAAGGTCACGCAGTAAGAAAGTGAGACGTAAATTCGAACCCGCTCCAGGGTTCTTGGCCGCTCCCAGACACTGTCTAAGTGTCGAGCTGGTCAGCTCACCACAACCACGAGGGTGGGCGCCAGCGTGGCGTGTAAGGGGAAACAGGATCCCAGAGAGGCAGCGACCTGGCCAAGGCCATGGACGTACACAGGAGCGTCCCCGGCAGCGGCTGGAGACCCAGAGATGGACCAGAGGAGCCGGAGGGCGGGAAATGGGCCCCCCAGACTTCAAACCTGCGCGAAACGCTTTGGAGAAGGATAAGGGAACCGAGTAGGGGACAGGCCGGCAAGGTCACAGCGGGGCTCCGAGCCCCGCGAGCCGCCTGCACGGGGGGCGTGGGTCCCTGGGAATGTCCCTAGGCCGAGTCGGGCGGGACCCTGCGCGCGACCCGGGGCCTAGGGGCCGGGTCCCCGCATCCGGCCCGACCGACGGGGTGAGAGTGACCCTCACCTGTGTCGCGAGGAGGAGAGAGGCCGTCGCGAGCCACGCCAGCGCCGCCGCCATGTTGGCGGGTCGCAGGCGACGCCAGATGTTTCCCGGCAACGCCTCGGCGCTGCGTGCGGCGCAAGCGCCCTGATAATGCTACGCCTGCGTGCGGAGTGGGGTCGAAGAGCGAGGAGGCGGCACCGGCGCAGAGCGGGGTGGTGCGGCAAGTCAAAATGGCGGTGAGCGCGAGGCTGTGCCGGCGGGGCAGGAGGCCGGCGGGCCCCGGCCGCGCTCCACGCCTCATGCGCTGTGCTTCCCCTGCAGGATAAAGAGAAGAAAAAGAAGGAGAGCATCTTGGACCTCTCCAAGTACATCGACAAGACGATCCGGGTGAAGTTTCAGGGAGGCCGCGAAGGTGAGGCATTCGCTCCCGCACCCCCTAACGATTTACGAGAAGTAATTAGGGGCGAGACTGTCCACTGATACGGGCCCCGCATAGGGGCTTTGCCTGGATATCGTGTGCAAGCCTACTTGTGACGCCAGGAGGTCAGAGGTGCTATGCTTATTGCAGTTGGGGAAACTGAGGCATGGGACGGGGACCAAACAACTCAAAGTCACCGCAGTGCAGCTGGGACTGGAATGCAAAACTTTGTCTTCTGGGCGGTTCTGTCCTCTGGGTCGCTGCAACTCCTCAGTGATTCCCCCACAGCAGGGTTCCTCAGGCTTCTGTTAACTTTGGGGCCCAAATGTACTTGGTCATGGGGGCCCGTCCTGGGCATCTTGGAGTGTTGAGCATCATTCATGGCCTCGACCCACTGGATGCCAGCGCATCCCATAGTTTTGACAACCAAAATATTTCCAGACATCGTCCATGTGGACGAAAGGGACCTGCTAAAAATAGGTCAAGTCCTGTTTGCTCTTCAGCCTTCTGGGGTTTTCCAGGGTAGAGACAAAACTTTGGTACCTTTCAGTAACTAATGGAGCTTTCGTCTGCCACCAGGCTGTAAAGGTACATGTTTTCTCTGCCTGGAGTGCTCTTACGTGGTTAACTTATTACCAGGTTAACTTATTACCAGAGTAACTGTCAGAGTGATTTTCTTGCCCTCACTTAAAGGTACTGGCTCTGGGAAGCCTTCCCTGACCCTTTCACTTTCCCTAGTTGCAGAGTTGGCAGCTTTATGTGTATCTCTGCATCTGCCACTAGAATCTAGTGAGAAGAGAGCACTACAGCACCCAGTCCCTGCCTTTCAGGGAAAATGGGCAAGCAGAGTGCTGATATAGTGAGACCAGGGTGAAGAGAGGCCTAGAAGATGAGAGGAGTTGGAAAGGAAGGGTGGGAGGAGGAGCATCACAAACAAGCACAAATGGATGTGACAATGTTCAGGCCAGAGAGAACAGCTGGAAGAGGCATCAGGGGACAGGGAGGATGGGTGGCCTGTTGGGCAGTGGGGCTCACCCTTTCTCATGTACAAAGATATGTCATTTGGTCAAGGAGGCATAACCTAGAATGCTTGGTTTCTTAATTGACACAATAGCCACATAAAAGTAACCATTTTAAGGTATGAAATTCAGTGGTATTTGGTACCTGCCACTCAAACCACTGTTGATCTTACACCTTTCCATTTCTCTTCTCTTTTTGGTGGTTCCTATAAGCCAGTGGAATCCTGAAAGGGTTTGACCCACTCCTCAACCTTGTGCTTGATGGCACCATCGAATACATGAGAGGTGAGCATTGCCAGTGGGGCTTTCTTACTGTTCCAGACCTGCTAACCTGCCATTTGAGTGAATATAACCCAGTTGCCGAATATGTTTTACCTTTCACTGTCCCAGCATTCCAGACAAGGTCAATAGGCCATCCTCTTAGAGACTTAAAAGATGTGAAAGTGTTTTTCTCATCCACCATCACTGATTCTGAGGCAGGGCCTTAGCCCACTCTGTCTCCTGCCATGTGGGCATGTTACCCCTGCTGCTGACAAAGGGTCCCGTTCCCCTTATACTTTTCCCCTGGTTCCTGTACCCCTAAGTTCCCAGACCCTCCATCCACAGCAGTCAGGCCATCCCTGGCCCATCAGCCAATAAGTTCTTAAGCTCAGCCAGACCAGGCATTAAGAACATATCAAGACCTGGGAGGGAGGGAGGGAGGGAGGGTCTTGCTCCTCAGGGAATCATCACTGTTTTGAGACACAAGTTACTCAGGTGAAAAATTAATGCAGCCACACAAGGGTATCACAGAACCACTGAGAAGAGGCCCTCTTTATAGGAGAAGCATGGCCTCAAATCCATTGGTCAACTCCAGGGACCTCTCACTTTACCCTCATTTTTTTACTTCCCATCTGGGTCTACCCATAGTCCTACCCCGGTCTCCTTGGGTGGATGAATTTCCTCATCTGTAAGAGTTAGATGGTTGGCCCTGGGAGGTGTGGCTATTGCTCCTTCCACATAGCCTGTCCTACCAGAGGGTTGCCTCACTTGCTGAGGATGTCTGTTTTCCCTCATCTCACTCTGAGAGTAGCCCCTCAGGGAGGCCTGGACCCATTCGAATAGATAGAGGATGTGAAGTTCAGACCCAGACAGCTGTTGTCTCTGCAGGATCTGAGGTTAACAGGCTGCTTGCGCAGATGAGGGTCTCTGATTTCACTGGGCCATTTGGTTTTCCCCTCCCCCACATCCTTCAGTAACAGTAATGAGGACTTTCAGTTGCTGCGACCTTGAAAGGGCTCCCCTAGCACTTGCTGTCACTTCCATGGGGATCCTCTCACTCTGCTTTTAACACACACCATTGACACAGGTGAACAGTGGCCCCACAGGGCTTCCACAAATTTGTATTCCAGCTGCCTGTCTGATAACATGGCCTCAGGGTCTCTGCTGGCCCAGGTATCAGTGCCCTCAATTAGCTTCAGTACCCAGCATCCGAGCTGTCCCCTGGGCCTCGTGTTCTCATTAGCAAAATGGGACAGGCTTCAGATGATTGTTTCTAGAACTCCAGCTCCCGGTTTGTGGGCTGTTGCAGGAAGAAAAGCTGCATTTCTGTTTGGGAGGTTCTTGGCCTGCTGCCTCAGCCAGCATGTCCCCTCTGATGTCCCAGGTGTGAGGTGTGGGGGAAGCTATTGGAGGACCCTTTGATTCAGATCATCAGACCCCTTTCTGGCATGGTCTCAAGTTCTTAATCCTGCCCACTCTTCCTCTGCAGACCCTGACGACCAATACAAACTCACAGAGGACACCCGCCAGCTGGGCCTGGTGGTATGCAGGGGCACCTCCGTGGTTCTCATCTGCCCACAGGATGGCATGGAGGCCATCCCCAACCCCTTCATCCAGCAGCAAGAGGCCTAGCAGGCGGGGAGGGCACAGACAGGGTTGCCCTCAGACCGTAACTTGTTTCTCCCACCTATTTGCTACCCACAGAAATGGAACTTTTTTTATAGGTTATTTTTTTTGTTTTTTTTTTCTTAATAAAATTGCAAACCTTGTTCCCAGGAGCCCCAGAATCATGCTTTCATCCTTGACACTCTGGCAAAGCCTGGTCACAGGAATTCAGTTCAGCCAAGTTGTCTATTAAGGGGACTGGGGCATTCCAAGATGACCAAGGCATGCACTGTCCAGGCTAGGGGATGGGGACGTGTGAGGCTGAAGCATCTGTAGAGTTCCCTAGCAGCCACAGCAGATGCAGAAATCCCTCTCTTCATCCAGAAGAATGGGCCAGCCACCAGCCTTCATAGCAGGCAGATCCCAACGGCCTGTTTTTTTGCTTTGTCCTTTCAGTGCCTCCATATACTATCTTAAGTGGTCCCCCAAACCAGGATCTTCCGGGTCACATCTTCACAGCTGTGTTCTCACAAAGAGCAGTGCAAATAGATCCTGGATCTCAGCCTGGTCCTGCAACCTCTGAATTCTGACTTACTTCTCACTTCCCCTTAGTCCAGGCCAGGCCCGTCAGGGCCTGTCTCCCTGCTTTTCTCAGCCTAGGACTCCACCCCAGCACTCCCATTGGCTGGTCCACTTAGGAGTCATGTTCATGAATGTCCTTCAATGCTCCATCCTTAAAAGTGGGTCTTTTCCTGGCCACTGTTTCGTATGTACAGTTTCCATTAAGACTATCCCCCGTGGTGCTGTCTCTGCTGAGAACAGCTGTGTCAGTCTTGATTTGTCCCTCAGTAGGGCTGAGGCCGAGGGGATCAGAGACTGGCAATCACTTAAGAGGTCATGCGCTACCAGATAAACCGAAACCAGCTGGGCCCCTGCTTATCTCGGGATCGGGGCTCTGCTGTGGCCAGGCAGCAGTTAATGCCAGCTGCTGGCAATTAGCTAGGTGGCGGTGAGGCCACCTTTTGCACATGCTGCTCATATCCCCTGTCCTCCTTCCCACCATCTGACCCAGTCCGCCTCCACGAGTCCCCTTTCAGAGGCTTCATTCAGAGCCTAAACCTCCCAACAGCTGGGCATTGGGGGTACTGGCCTACCTGTGGGCAGGTTGCACCCCTCAGGGAAGGCTGTCACCTAGAACCTTGGTATAACCCAGCATGCCAGCATCCAACATTCTTTGCCTCAATGTTGGGAAGCAATATCTCTGTTCACTTGAAATTAGGGGACTGGGGCTTGGGCAAGGAGGCCACACAGTGAAGAGGCTGAAAACCGAGGTCTCAGGTCTGTTTGTTCCACGTATCCAGCCTGGCCTGTCTGAGATCAAGACACAAGCTGAGACCTGAAAGCTTGAGATCAGAGGGCCCAGTGGCTCAGCCCCAGGATGGGATGGGATGGGATGGGATGGGGAGCAGCAAGCTTACAGGCTTAGACCTCATTAGAGCCTCTGGGTAGCCAGGGGCCAGGATAGACACCTGGTTTTCCAGCCCACAGCTTCTGTAGCAGAAAAAGCAGGGCTTGTGCCTGGTACCCCCCAATATCCATCCCACAGTCGTGGCCCCAAGGCAGCCCCCAGGCTTCACACCACTCTTCATTCATTGCCCCGTGACCTCCCAACAAAAAAATTAGGGCATAGGCCCTGGCTGGTAGCACAGTGGATAAGGTGCCCAAAGGTCACAGGTTCGATTCCCCAGCCAGGGCACATAACCAGGTTGCAGACCAGGTCTCCAGTCAGGTCTGTGGCTGGAGGCAGGTGAAAAGCAACCATACATTGATGTGTCTCTCTCCCTCTCTGCCTCTCTCCCTTCCCCTCTTTCTGAAAATAATAAAATCTCTAAAACAAAAAAGAAAAAGGAGTAAATTAGAAAATAAATGTTAAAAAAAAAAAAAAAAAAAAAGGGCAAGAGCTCCCCTCAGCAACCACCAAGTTCAAGGCTTAAATTTCTTTCTACCACTTGCTGTGTGCCTTAGAGGAAGTCCCCCCAACCTCTCAAGTTCAAGCAAAGGCATTGCATATCCATTCTGGCCAGGCACTAGGCCGCAATTGTGTGGGGAGTTTCTTAAGAGCACCAAGGTTTATGTTGAAGTGTGAGGATGAGAGTGGGTTGCTGTGAGGTCCCAAAAGTGGGAGACCCTGTCTTCCTGGGGACTTAGGCAGAACTCCCCAGAAAAGATGTAATGAGCTCCTGCCACTGAAGCATATCCTCCCTTGAGAATCAATTTGACCTAGCTTGTGAAAGACTGGAAGTAACTTATCTGCGCATCCCTAGGGGATGTGCTCTACAAACTCATGTTCCTCCAACAACTGTAAAGCAACTTTTCACAAAGATGTTGATCTCTGTGCAGGGCATTTAAATATAAGCACAAATTCTCTGCAGCTGTTCCTAGCAAGGGAGGAGATCTATTTCCCCACCTGGAATTTGGGGGTTTGTTTTGCTGATAAATATGGCAGAGCCTTGACCCATGTGGCTTGGTTGGGTGTCATCCCAAAAACAAAAGGTTGCGGGTTCAATCGGCACATGCCTGGGTTGCAGTCGCATGTGAGAGGTAACCAGTTGATGTTTCTCTTTCACACTGATTTGTCTTTCTCCCTCTCTTCCCCTCTCTCTAAAAGTAAATAAAATTTTTAAAAATAACAAAGAGAAGAAGACCATAACAGAACTGATGGTGTGGAAACTCAGGTGGCTTCACCCTTCCTCTGGGAACAATGCCCTGATATAAGGAAGCTGGAACCGCTTCCCGGAGGCTGGGAAGCCCTGGGGAGAAGCACTGAGGTCTCCCAGCCAACAGCCAGCACCACGTGCCTGTGCACTAATGTCACAGCTTCTGGCGCACTCTGCAGGTGTCTGAGGCCTCCTGAGTTAACGCAGAAGGAACTTTGCAGCCAACACACAGAATCATGAGAAATACATTGTTTTATGCCACTGAGCTTGGGGAATGTTTGTAAAACAATGACAGGTCACTAAGACTTGCTCATGGAGGCCTATGACAGATTGCACAAAGAAACACGTTTATCGTACTGATACATATGGTATGATATCATTAATTTAAAATAATAAATTTAAAAATGTTTCTATGCTTTTAAATGTATAGAGAAAAATCTGAAAGGACCCATGCTGATCTGGGATTGAGGGTGATCCAAAAAATCAGCCTATTCTCACTTTAATATTTCACAAGGAGAAATTTAATATTTCATATTTTACATTTACTATTATATGAAAATTTTAATACTTTACAAAGAGTCAGAGAAAGAAAAGGCCAGAGCATATGGGGAGATACAGGGACAGATTTACAAAGAGGGAAATGACAGACAGATGGATTGAAGGTGGCAAGAAAGGAAAATGAGGACATGGCCACATAACCAGTGATATGGATGCTTCCCCTTCCTGCCGTCCTGTACCTGGTGTAAATCCAGGCCCTCATGGTCACCAGCCAGCCTTTAATGCCATCTGACCCCTACCCTTCCAGACGCCAACCCACGGTCCTTGCAGGCCTGCAACATTGGATGTGGGCTTCGCCACCAGACCAAGGGCCAGCCCAGCCACACATGCAGATGGTCATCACAACGCTGGCTGAGAGGTCTCTCGTATTGCCAGCAGGAGCCCTGCTCTGGAAGACATTGCCAAAGACCCTGGCATGCAGGCAGATGGGAATAGACCCTGGCTTGAGCCCAGGCCAGCCAGAGAGCCCCATAATACCACCCTAATTGCAGATCCTGGAGTTTCTGACAGGATCTTGGCATTAGTGACAGCTCCATTCCTTCTCCCTTCAGCTGCCTTATCCCCTACACAGCCTTTATAAAAGATGAGATAATGACCTCTGACCCCTTCTGGTTCATTTAGCCCTCCCCAAAACCCTCTCACTATCCCTGTTTATAGATAACAAAGCTGAGGCCCAGAGAAATTGAACAATTTTTGAAGGGTCACACAGCCTGCTGCACTTCCTCTCCCCACATGCTTCCTGTGCTCTAAAGCCATCAAAGCTGGCTGTCTCATTGGTGCAAAAACTGAAACCCAAGGAAAGTAACAAACAGAAGGGAAGGAATCCCTGCCTTCTGCCTTGGCTCCAGCCAGGAACCAAGAAGGAGCAGGTACCATCACTCTCATCTTGCAGGTCCATTCCTGCCACCAACAGCCACAAGAAGACCTTACTGCAATCCCCCAGCTCTAGCGGAAAGACTGGACAATGCCTATAGCCTAGGACCCTTTGCCTCAGAGCGCAGAAGTCCCCCACAGCATCCAGGCATGTTGCTGTCTGTTTCCAGATCCTGGGTTTCTGGTCAGTGAAATGAGAGAAATCCAGTTCTGCTTGGACTCAAACAAGAACAGATGTAAGAGAAAGAGGAGTCAGTAAATAAATCTTTGCACATGGGACAGTTCTTGGAGCCATGGAGATGATTTGCGCTCAGGGTTGGCCCAGGCTGAGTGAGGACATCCTTCCACCTGGCCCTCCTGCTCCCTGCTGCTCTCAACATATCCCTCCCCAGCTCCAAGTCCTTGCAGAGCCCCACTGTCTGCAGAATAGGTCTCCCCCCACACACACACAATCATTAGACTAGGAGCTAGAGGGTGGAAGTCTCTGACGCCCAATAAATGTCGGCCACTGAATGAGGGCCTTCCTGTGTTTTCTTGCTTTCTATATTCAGCAACCTGCCCTCCTTTTACCCTACCACTCCTACCCACCCAGCTTGCCATGCCATGCTGACCAGAGCCAGCAGGGGTCAGAAATCACCCAGGAGTGAAGAGTCAGAGGCAGAAAAACAATATTCCTGGTGTGCTAGACAACCTGGAGGGATTAATATTATAATATTATTTCCATGTTACAGATAGGGTGACTGGGGCTCAGAGATGTTCTGTCACTAGCTTAGGTCACACAGCAGGGACCCAGCATGACCCCAGGGGTCTGGATTTGGAGGCCAAAGCCTCAATCATTCTGCATGCATTTTTGCCGCCCAATATCCAATGGCTCCACACCCAATTACAGAGGGGACACCACTTGTCTGGAGCCGCACCCGAGACTCCCAGGCCACCTGCCCCCACCAGCTGAAACCGTGAATCCTGCACACCTTGTTGGAGAAAGAGAACCACAGGAAAAGGGCTTTTAATTATAGATATAAATACAGTCACATAGGGCTTCTGCTGGCTTTCCCAGGCAGGAGGGTACAGGCTGTGGAGAGCACATAGTCCCTGCTACAACCTGCTCCCCAAAGGGACTTGGGAAACCCTCTGAGCAGGCATTTGCATGCCTCCCCACAGCCCCTCCTATGGCTTTATCTGGAGCTACCCTCTCCTAGGTGTTCTGTTTCCATGGCAACATCCCCATTACAGGTGATTGTAACCTTGACAACCAGGTAACCTTGCAGCTTCACTGCCTGAGAGGCTCTAACTCAGGGCTGTACCCTCTTCCCACGCTCCCCATGTCCCCCATCACAGCATTCTGCTGGGGATGCCGAGCCCAGAAAGGCATCCCAGCAGCTGACTGAGCCCACCTCCCTCTCCTTCTGAATGCCAAAGTTCACATTCCAGCTATTTGCTGAGCACCTACTACGTGCTCCAGGGACATGGCAGTGAGCAGCACAAGAGTGGTCCCTACTTTCAGTGGGCTTACACTGGGGACAGATTGCCAGGAGATGCTGGCCAAGGACAGAAAGAAGAAGACAAGCAGTGGTTTCAGGGAACAGAAGACACTTGGAGGAAAACAAGGTGCCATTCCCCTCATCAGATCCCCAGAAACCCCACCTCCAGGAGCAAAATCTACCACCCTCAACGTCACTGGCTCACTGGTTCATTCATTGGATTCCTATTATGTGCCACAACCTTTTTTTTTTTTTAAGGGCCTGTGATAAACTGGATAAATGAGTAAATTACAGAGCATCCTAACTGGAGAAAGTGGTGAGGAGGTAAGAATGGGACAGAAAGTGGCATGGGGGGAGGAATATGAGTCAGAAAGGAAGTGAGGGGGAGCTGGGCAGATGTCTGGGAAAGGGTGAAGCTGGCAGTGGGAACAGCCATGCCAAAGTCCTAAGATGGCATGTGCCCTTAGCTTCACCCTGCTCTTCAGGTGTCCAAAGCGATAACCATGAGCTGGGCAGAGCCATCAGCACCCTGTGGTCCCCTTCTATCATCAGAAGCAGAGTCTTTGCAGCCGTAGTTGTGGAAATTGAGGCTAGAGGGGGAGCCTCCCACAGTCCTGCAGCCAGGAAGTGGCAGGACCAAGATTTGGACCCAGGCCCCCATATTTGTTAGCCCCCCTCATCCTGTAGGCCTCATTTCTACCTACCTCTCCTTGGGGAAACATCACTGGCCCCCAGTCTAAGTCAGGCACTGGGATCTGTCTGCGTTTTCCACCCTACTTTGTGATTACTTCATAATTCTCTTCCATCTCCTCCCATGGCAAGCCCCTTTGTTCTCCCTTCAGCACCTCTCCCTCCTGGTACATAGTAGGTGCTCCATAAGATTCCCTCCAAGATCCCGTGAGAGGCAGGCATCAGGAGGAAGAGAGGGAGGCTCAGAAAAGAGAAGTGACTATCCCTGGTCACATAGCATTGACTTCTCTGTGCAGGTACCTGGGTTGGCTGTGGGGGTGGGGATCCATGATCGAGGAGCACTCATTGACCCCTTTCTGCTCCTCTGGGGCCCAGGGGCCCAGGGGCCCAGGGGGCCAGGAAAGCAACCATCCCCCTCAGCCTATGGTGGAACTGGCTTGTGGCCTCCTGGGATGCAGTTCTGGGCCTCAGGCCAATGCGACAGTCTGGGAACAGAGCCTGCTTGAGTCACAGGTGGCTGAGCTGATGCCAGGCCACCATCAAAGCAGCTAGAAGGACGCAGTGGTTGGGGGGGTAACAGTGCAAGGTTACACTCGAGCAACCCCCGGGGCAGCTGGCCTGCCTTGAACCTTTCCCTTAGGTGGAATGGCATCTCTGAGCCTCAGTCTGTCTATATGTGAAATGGGGACAATAAATGTGCTAGCCTGTGGCAGTGAGGGTGAATGCGTTAAGGAGCTGAAGGCCCCTATTTAGAATGGAGACCAGCACCCAGTAAGTGCTTCGTCATCTCAGCTGGGGTTATTAGCATAATGGGAAAGGCCACCTGCCCTTTGTCCTCTGCTCCTGCACCACACGCCCTGCAGTAACGTGCAGCCTCCCATGCCAAACTCCACACTTCAACCTCCCTGATGGGGTAGCACTCCCTCCTGGCCCATGCTGGGCAGGCCCAGTCCTAGAGGTTCAGGATGGTCACTGCATCCTAGCCTGAGAAAGGGGAAAAGGGACACTTCACCCCACTGTTCCACGATTCTAGGATGTTTGGTCCAACAAGACTCCTTTCATTGGGCAAGGCAGGCCTCCCTAATGTGAGATTCCCAGCATGGGGGTCCCCACATTGTTCACTGTATGTAAAAAGCAAGGCTCATTCTCCGGCAAACATTCCTTGAGTGCCCTCATACTGCACAGTCCAGGCAAGAGTGCAATGGTGAAAAAGCCCCATTAGGCAGACAAACACAAGCTAGCACAAACTGGCCAAGGAAGTGTGGAGGGAAAGGCATTCCAGCCAGGCAGAGGGCACAAGGGGTGCAGAGGCCCTGATGCTGGAGAGAGTGTGGAATGTTTGAGGAAGAGCAAGGGGATCTGCACTGGGACTAGAATAAGGGGAGGGAAGAGGGCCCAGTAGAGTTTAGACGTATCCTGAGAGCCATAGGGAGCCAGAGTTGGCTCTGGAGCAGGCTAAGGTTAAGCTTCCTCTGGGACCCACGTGGGGAAGGTGCCTGGAGGGCTGGCCTGAGTGGAAGAAGCTGGGGCAAGTGTCCAAGTCCCAGGTGGTGGAGGCCTGGAAGGGCACCAATTAGGGTCCCTGCGTTTCCCGCACCGCAGCCTCAGCCGTCCCACCATGGCCACCGGGGTCCTCAGATGAGGCCCAACGTGGGCAAGGAGTACAGTGAAGCGCACTCACTCCAGGTCCTGGTCCCCCAGCCCTACCGCCCCACTAGCTCGCATCCCCGCACCTCCGCGCACATGTCGCCGCACAGCCCGCGGCCCCGGACACCTGCCGCCTGGGCACCCAAACCCCAGCAAGCAGGCGGCGCGCACGTCCGAGCACAGCCCCGCTCGCCCTAGCCCCGAGCATTGAGAGGTTGGCGGCGGGCACGCGCCGGCGGGAGCGTGCACGGCGGGCCCGGGAGGCGGTGGCGGCCGCGGTGGCGGCAGCAGCTCCTGTCTGCTGTGACGGCCCCCTGCACCGCAGCCCGCGCCTTGGCCACGGCAGAGCCACCCAGGTGAGTGACCACAGGGGCCCTGGCGACCCTGCCCCACTTGCGCCCCGCAGCCCCCTATCCTCGCTAGGTACGGGGGTGGGTGGCACTTGCCCCGAGGTTCCTTCCCTGGCACATCGTCCCTCCCCAGGCCCCCCGCACTCCCACTGGAAACTTTGGGGGCCACTCCCCACTCTGGGGTCTCCCACCCCTCCACTGGGGCGCCAAGGAACGAGGAGTCGGGTGGGCGTCTCTTTGGGGCAGTGAGGACGCCTATGGGATGTGCCTCCCTCCATGGGGGGGAAGAAGGTGGCACTGGATGGGGTGGAGGGACCGAGACAGTCAGATAAAGGCCTCAGCCCCTCTCCTCCCTGTCCATCCTCCACTGGGGTCTGGTCCAGTGGGTGATAGGGGTCGGGGATGCCAAGCTGCCAGGAATGCAAAGAGGGCTTTTGAGGTTCACTCAAGGACCTGCTCCATCTCTGGGCCTGGAGACAGCTCAGCCTGGTGGGTGTAATTTGGGGGTGCAAGGCTGAGCCCCCTGCTCTGTGGACTAGTGTCCAAACAACACCAAGGATTGTGGGGAGCCTCTCTCCATCCCCTGAAGCTGGACCTTTATGCCCCCAGGGCCTCTGGGGTTTGGCCATGGAGGCCACTGAGCCCCATGCAACAAGTTGGGGGTCAGGGGAAGCACCTAGTGCCTCCTCCGTCTGTGCAAGAGAACAGACCCAGCCCTTCCTTTGGAGAGCACCTTAAAATCTCTCTTTTCAACATGTGCTCTGAGCACTAAAGACAGCCCTCCATTTCTCAGGAATCAGAACTTTAGGGGTTTGGGCCCCAGAACCTGCATTTTTAACTAGTGCTCCCACCCCATGAATTCATGTGTGCCCAGAGATGGCTGAGAACCTCTTGCTTCTGGAGGAGGTGGGCTAGGAAGGTGACAACTAGCATCACATGGCAGCAGGCGAGGGGACCGAGTTGATGGGAGACCTTTGGGGCCAGCAGGGCTGAGACCTAGAGCAAGCCAGGTGGGCTCTGTGGAAGAAGTGTGGAGGGTGGGAAGGTTGTGGTGTGTGAGTGCCCAGAGGTGAACACAGGGTCCCAGTGTGGATGAGGCAATGGAAACCAGGTGTGCAAATGGGGAGAGGGGGTCATCTTTGTCTGAAGTCTGAGCCCCAAGTGGGCTGTGGACTCATTGCCTCCAAGCAGCAGCCATGTGAGACAGGGTCTGAGCTGGAAGACCCCATCAGCCTGCCTGATGCTCCCCCACAGATGCAGTGCTCAGGCTCTATCTAGATTACATGGGTTGACAGGAAGGGGCCACCCAGCCATGGGATGGGGCTCTGAAAAGCTAAACCTAGCCTTTCTTCTCCTGCTTTTCTATTCCCCATCCTAGATGGTGACCTGGCAAAGGACAGCCCCTCTCTGAATTCTAGTTTGAGATGGACACAAACACTGGATTTACCTCATACAAGCTAAGACAAACAGCTGCACATCATGCCCAGACCTGGTGCTGCTATAAACTAGATGCTTAGTTAATGAGGGGTTGTTATTACCATTATCACTATTACAGCAGCTCAACCTTGAGCCTGCTCAGCCTCAGTATGCTCATCTGTAGAATGGGGGTGGTTGCTCCTAGCCACCCCCATACTAAGCACAGGATCTGAAGGTGCCTTGCTGAGTGGGAATAAAAAGCAGATCTGAGGCAGCAACTAGATTTCTCATCCCACAAGGCTGTCATTCCTGGGCACCCCTGAGTCACCACCTAGTCACCAGGTAGAGAACTCTCTAAACAAAGCTTGTCCCAGGTTGGCCACCCACCAGCACATGTCAATCCTGAGCCTCAGAAGAGAGCCCTGTGCCCTCCACTCTCCAGCAAGGCTCTGGGGTTTAGTGGAAAGGAGCCAGCATCAGACAGGTTCAAATGCTGACTCTCAAGCTGTGATGTCAGGTGAGCTGGGGACCTTTCTGACCCTCAGCCTCCTTTTCTCCAAATGGTCTCCATTATTCCAATGCTCAGGGCTGGACTAGTGAACACCCAAAGAGTGGCCCCAGAGCCAGAGGGCTCACCTGCAGAAGGCTGTTGACAGCTTCCCCTACCCCCAGAGACGGGCAAGGGAAATGGGTCTGGAGGCCCCCAGTCCCCCAAGGGTTAACAGGGGCTCACAGCAGAGGGAGCTAATTATGGCTTAATGAATTATCATGGATGAGATCCCTAGGAGCGCCCAGATCTAGGACACAGGATGACCATGCCTGGAGGCATTGGCAGTGTATCCCCAAAAGCAGGCCTTGGATGACCCCCACATACCAAGTCTGAAGCTTGAATGGGGATGCTACCAGGGCCTGTCAAACCATGCTCTTCTTGCTCCCTCAAGCCCTAGTTGTGGCAGGGGTGGGGGAGGGTGGGCAGGGGGCAGAGGAAGCAGGAACCTGGGAACAGAGCTGCCAAGCTTTCTGCATCTAGTCCCGACCCCACCTGGCCCTCCCTGTGGGTTCAGTTGCCACCTCCAGCCCAGCCTGGTTTGGTCTTGCCCAAAGGAGTCTTCAGCATCCCCTGGTGGCCTGACAGGGAGAAAGCTCACTCGGAATAGAGGAGGTGGGCTGGAAGCAACTGGGGTCCAAAGAGAGGAGCTCAGATACCCTCAGCCACACTCTGTCTCCCCCTTGTGTTGAGAGCTCCGTTGCAAATTAGACCAGGACTGCTTGGGATGGAGGAGTGAAGGGATCAACATGTTTCCCAGGACCTGTCATGATGGACAGAGTTTGGAGCCCCTCCTTAGGTAGGTCCCTCACTTCAGCCGATGCTGATGGCAGACCCTGTGGGTGAGCTCAACCCCTTCCTCCTTCCCAGCCTCTGAAGCTGGCTCACAGCCCACTCCCTCTCCCATGTTGCAAAGACCCTGTGTGGGTTTCCTGTGGCTGCTGTAGCAAATCAGCACCAACCTAATGGCTTAAAACAACACAGACTTATCCTCTCACTGTCCTGAAGGTCAGAAGTCCTAAACCAAGTTGTGGGCAGGTCTGGTCCTTCTGGAGGCCTGAGGTAAAAAGGATTTTGGATGGGATAGATGTAATACAACAACAATAAAATTAAATTAAAAAAAAAGAATGGTTTTGGCCTTTTCCAGCTTCTAGAGGTGCCTCTTTCCATCATCACAGACAGCAGTGCAGCCTCTTCCATCTCTGCCTCTGACCCTCCTGCCTCCCTCTTATGAGGACCTTATAAAAACAATGGGTCCCCGGGGATAATCCAGGGCCATCTCTTCCATCTGGAGGTCAACTCATTAGCATCCTTAATTTCATCAGCAAATTTAATCCCCTTGCCATATCAGGTAACATTCAGAGGCTCTAAGAATTAGGACATGGGTGTCTTTAGGGGGATTATTGTCCTACTGACCACAGACCCCACCTTCCCTGTTGATTTTCTCCATAGCAATGCCCACAGGTGGCTTCTCTTGAACACTTTCTTGTTTCTCACCCGCAGACAGAATGACAGGGGTTTTGCCTGTTTTGCTTAAAGCTGTTTCCTGCTGGAACTAGAACAGCACCTGGCACACAACAGACACCCATTAAATATTTGTGGGACGAGTGAATGGATGGATGAAGGAAGAAAGGAAGGAAGGAATGGACAAACGTGGTGTAGACTTAACCAAGGGCAGAACAGGTTTAGGACTTGGCTACGGGAACTGGGATGCAGCTCCTGACTACATCCAACACCCAATGGAGACTTTTCCAGAAGGATTCTGGTTTACAAAGTGCTTTCTTAGCTGATTTCTCATTTCCACTCCGCCATCATTAGGAAGGTGGTTACTAGTCATGAGAACCCCTTTTGCAGAAGAGGAAACTGAGGCTCAGGGCATTAAAAGTCTCTGCCCAAGGCTGTGGGCCAGACTCCAATGGGGACCCAGAAGTCTGATTCCAGACTCTCGCTAATCCTCTGCTCCACTCATTGGTTATTACCAGGGCCTTGGAGACCCATCTCTGTGCATACTGGAGATGGAAAGAGGAATAATAAGATCCTTGTTCTCATAGCATTGCTGTCCAGGGAGGAGACAAGACTTTCCAGGCTCAGCAGACATAGATTGATAGGGTCAGACCACCTTCAAGCTGCAACTCAGAAACATGCCTTTGCTCAAACCCCGCTCCCCTACGCTCACTATTGAGTCTGAACACCTTGGTGTGGCTTCAACGCTCTGTGTGGTGTCACTCTTGCCAATCCGAGCTCCCGCCCCCAGATTCAGACACACTCTGGTCACAGCCTCTGCTCCTCTGAGCACCATCTTGGGGCCTTTGCCCTAATGGCTGTCCCCACCTGGAACAATGTTTCCCAGACTTTGGCCTGGTGGACTTCTGTCCACCATGCCAGTCTCAGCTCAGACAGGCCTCCCCCAACCATGCTGGACAAAGCATCAGACCATAACAGACCTCCACTTTCCCCAAAGCATCTATGTCATGTATGTGTTTGCATGATTCTTGCCTGCTTTTCCACTTGACATGTTGCTCACCAAATGAAGCCAGACCCAAAAAGCCACACAGCGTGTGTTTCCATTTATGTGAAATGTCCAGAACAGGCACATCCATAGGGACAGGAAGTAGGTTAGTGGTTGTCAGGGGCTGGGGGAGGGGGATGGAGAGTGACTATTAATGGGAATGGGTTTCTTATTGGGGGTGATGGAATATTCTGGAATTAGACAGTGGTAATGGTTGCACATATCTGAATGTACTGAAAACCATTGACTTGAACACTTAAAATAGAAAAAAATGCACCCCTTGAAGGCTGGAATGCCACTGTGTTAAGGTCCCAGCACGGAAGGAGAATTAGAGGCCTGGAGTGCCACCGGCTAGCAGGGTGTCTGTATGTGGTCTGGTTCCTTACCAGTTCTGAGCTGTCCGCTCACTTGCTCTGGGCAGGGCCCTGCCTCCTGCCCGTGGTGGCCACAGGTGCCCTGCCAAAGGTTCCCATAGCCTCCACGGTGGCTCACCATGCATGGTAGCGAATCTCTGTCACTGAAAGAGATGTTGTCTGTCCACCCCAGGCCAGTCCCTGAGGTGCCTCTGCCCTTGTTCATGTCACCATAAGCTCACTGACCCTAAACTCTCTGTGGCATGGGAGGAGGGAGCCTTGTTCTGCCAAGGGCAGCTCTGGGGTCTCACGATTCTGCCCGACTGGCACAGGACAGGCTCCTTTGTCGGCAGCGCCAGCAGAAGTCAGGGTCCCCTGAGAGCAGGGCTCTGCCATCCCTAGGAGAGCCCTGGAATAGCCTTTTTTTTTTTTTTTAATTTTATTTATTCATTTTTCAGAGAGAATAGAAGGGAGAGAGAAAGAGAGGGTAAGAAACATCAATGTGTGGTTGCCTCTGGCCTGCAACCCAGGCACGTGCCCAGACTGGGAACCAAATTGCAACCCCTTGGTTTATAGGCCAGCACTCAATCCACTGAGCTACACTGGCCAGGGCTGGGCTTGAGTCTTGAATCTGCTTCTCACCAGCTGTGTGGCCCAGGCCAAGTCACTTCCCCTGTGCTGCCTTGTCAATAACACAAGCTGGCCATCAGCCTATTTCCTGCTGGGGATGCCTGCTCTATGCCCAGTCCCCTCTTCAGCAGGGGCAATCCTGCCTTCAGGGTCACTGGGCCATGTTTGGGGACATTTGTGATTGTTACACTGGGGGTGTTCCTGGCATTGAGTGGGTAGTGCCAGTGATACTGCTTAACACCACTCAGTGCCCCACACAGCCCTCCACAGAGTGTGACCTGGTCTCTGTCAGCAGAGCCACAGGGGAGAGACCCTCACACACCCTCAGTTCCATTCTGCAGATGGGAATACTGAGACAGAGGAGGAATAATGTCTGTTGAGTGCTGGGGTATGAGCTGGAGCCTACGTTGGAAAGTGAGGCAGTCTGGTGGAGACAGGAGAAGGAAAAGGGTGAATCCCAGATGTATCGCTCATGGCACCTGGAGACCTGGTGATGGGTTGGCTGGATATGTGAAAGAAGACTTGTAATGATTCCAACCTGTGAGAGAGGAGGGGGAGCAGGGGCCACTTCTGTTGCCAGGGGTGAGGTCAGGATGCTGAGGAGCCTCCTGGGGGAGGTCAGGAATGTAACTAACTGGGCCCCAGGCGTGGAGCTCAGAAGAGAGACGTGGTGGCTGAGACACAAAATCAAGAGTCATCAGTAAATGCTGGTGTTTAGTTCTGGGAGGACAGGAGGAAAGACCCCAAGTGAGTGGCAGGTCTCTGGGGAGGGACAGGTTCTGGAGGGCCCTAAAAACTTAGCCCTGCAGAAGCAGGACTGAAATCTAGATCCTCATGCAGTTGGGAACTGGGAATCCTGGCTTTCTAACTCTACCGTAAGACTCAGCCCTCCAAGGAGAGGAAACAGGGAGGGGCCCAGGGGGGTTCCTCACTTGCTTAGGGGGCCAAGCCCTTAATCATCTGAAAGTGGCAGAGCCTGAGGGGCACTCCACCTGAGACCATCCTACATGCTCTCCCACTTTCAGGCCCAGCCAGTGTCTGGGAAAGTCAGGGAATGAGGGTCCTGCAGGCACAATCGAGTCCCCACTGTTCTCTCTCCAAGAACCTGCCATTCTCAAAAGAAGAGGGACCTTAGGGGGAAGCATCAGAAGCTCCAGCCCTGCTGCAAGTCCCCTCCCTGCGCTCTGCAACCCCATAGGGATGACAGGGCCTTGCCTGAGGGAGAAGTTAGACTTGACAAACTGGGTCACAGCTTGAGTGGCCTCCCACCTACCCCATGGACCAGCTGTACTCTCAACCTGGGAGTAATTATAGAGCTGGAACTCCAATGCCCCAAGGGTTCTTGTCTCTTTTGACAGGCTAGGTCCAGAGAGGGTGTGTTTTTCATTATAGGTCACACAGCAACCCATTCGAACTAAGGTCTCCTGCCAGCCTTTCTAGGTCTGTATCACAGTAGCTGTGCCCTAGCTGTTCTGACCTTTCATCACTTGAGTACTTCCTGATTTTGTCCTTATCCACATTCTATGGCAACTGTTTTTTAAAATTATTTCCAACTTAAAATTTTTGAAAAGTTCCTTGTCATCTCTCTGACCTCAGCACCTCCCCCACAGCCTCTGTGCCTGAATTGCATGGCGGCCCTCACCGCACTGTCCCCTGCTGCACCCTCCATGGACTGCCCTTCCTGCTGCCATCTGCTTGACTCCTTTTCTCCTCTAAGTCTTTGCACGAACATCCCTTTCTCCGTGAATTAGATCATTGCAATCCCTTGACACCTACCCCCTGGATTTCTCTTTCTCCACTTATGCACCCGAGGCAGGAAAGCTATATTATATCCATCAGCTCCCAGAAGCTGACCTCCTTCTCTTCTGTGCTCTGTGTCCCCAGCACCTGGAAAGTGCTCAGCACTTGGTGCCTGTTTGTTGACTGACTGATGGACTAAATCGGTGCATAAGAGGCACCAGTGTTAATGGTAACTCTGGAAGTGATAAAAATTGGTCCAGCAAAAACAGAACTGGATGAGCTACCAGGACCTTCTTCTGGCTCTCTGACAAAAAAAATGAAAGAAAAGAAAACGATTACTGAGTATTTCCTCTTGCTTTTCCTTGAGATTTCTGCCACCTCTGATGTGCTCTGTGAACCTGAGCTGGTGACTTAAGTTGCTTTGAGCTTCGTGTTCCAATATGTAAAATGAGGTGACAGCAGCCTCCCATGAGGTTGTTGTAGGAATTAAAGGGGACAATGCAGGTGGTGGTGCCCTTAGCCCCAGGTTATCACAGAGAAGGAACTATAGAAGTGTTCACCATGATGGTGATGATGGTGAAGATGATCGTTCAATGAGGGTTTAAATGACATTTCAGGAAGACTAAGGTGGGGATGTTAGAGTAACCAGTGACATTGGGGGAGAGACCCAAATTAAGTCAGGGAGAGAACCATGCAGGGAAGATGTTCCAGGTATTTGGCACATGCAAAGGTCTTGAGGCAGGATGGTGCCAGGCATGTTGGAGGAACAGCAAGAAGGCCCATGTGGCTGGGGCAGAGTCACCGAAGGAAAGAGAGAGAGAAGAGGTGAGGGCAGGAAGGGAGTTGGGGGACAGGTTGTTCAGGGCCTATGGGCCCTGGAAAGTCTTCAAATTTTACTCCACGGTGTGAAAATCCTCTCTTGTAGAAAGAACAAGCCTCTGCTCCTCTGCTCCACAAGGAGTCTGTACGTGGGAGGCTGAAAAATATCAGCTATTTTCTCCCTGAGACAGCAAGGGAGGCTCAGTTCCTCCAAGTCAGGCTACTGAGGTCCTGTCCCCCATTCCTGGGCAAGGGGACAGTTTCCCTTGACCATAGGGAACAGGACAACAGGGAACTGGGAGTAGCCTCAAAGCCAGACACAGGTTTAAGGTAGCCATGAGATGGGCAACTGAACAGGGAACCATCCATCCTGGCTCTCTTGTCCCCACCTAGAACACAGCTTCACCATGTACTGTCCAGGGCAACAACATGGGAGAGAATGACCTAGAAAAACAACCTCGGAAGGGAGTCTTGCCTAGAGAAGGATTGTGTTTCTTGCAATGTCCAGGTTGGGATTTAAACCATTACAGTTGAGTGGGCACAACCAACTAGCTCTTGCTCCTTCCCCTCAGCCTCCCTACTATGTTCCCCAGCTGGGTTCCTCAGTTTCCTTGTGCCGTGGCCATGTTCTCAGCTATGGACTCTTTCTTCCTGCCCCCTCACTCCATTCTCTGCCTCCACCTTCATGTGGCTTTATTCCCTCTGTGTATACATATCCGTGTCCAAATTTCCCTCTTGTTCTAAGGACGCCAGTCATTCCATTTGGGCCGCCCTACTGCAGTCTAACCACATCTCAACTAATCACATCAACGAAGACCCTACTTCCAAATGAGGCAACATTCCTAGGAACCAGGGTCAGGACTTGAACATATCTTTTTAGGGGACTCAATTTTACCCACTTAGGAGTTCAGCTAGCATGTCACCTTTTCTTGTCTGAAATCACCTCTTCATCAACCCTGGCCATTGTGATAATCCATCTGTGCTGCTTCTCCTCACAGCCTCTAGTCTCATTACCTGTGGGGTATTTTCCCCACCTCATTAAACTTTGTTTTAATGGGTCTCAAAATTCTGCGACAGAGCCCTGGCTAGTGGCACGGTGGATAAGGTGCTGGCCTGAGAACCCAAAGGTTGCTGGTTTGATCCCCAGCCAGGGCACATAACCAGGTTTCAAGTCAGGTCTCCAGACAGGTCCGTAGCTGGAGGCAGGTGAAAGGCAACCATACATTGCTGTCTCTCTCCCTCTCTGCCTCTCTCCCTTCCCCTCTCTTTAAAAATAGTAAAATCTTTTAAAATAAAATTATGTGACAGGTTTTTGTTCAAGTTGTTTCCATCCAAAAGTACTGAGTGTCTTGAATGCATTGACATTCATCAAGCAGGTACTGTCTCAGGCACAGTGTCTGATTAAGACATGCTAGAGAGTTTACAACCCACTTGGAGGAGAAACAATGAAAAGGGTTTTAAGATATGCTATAATTTCACATGATGGCTGAACTCATACAGACAGGTAACAGAGGGAGGATAAGATGGGTGTAGGACCTGGTAAGAGCTCTGGAAAAAAGAGACATGTAGACCACCTATATGCCCACTCAACCATTGTGAACCCCCAGAGAACAGGATCTACATCTGCCCTGTTCCTCAATATACAAGGTCTGTCCCAAAAGCATCGGCAGCACAAACTGTTTTAATTATATTGACATTGGCTTGATACCTTCCGGACAGACCTGATAGGGGGAACCTGCTATCTGTGTACACTAGGCATTCAATATATGGGGAGGTTTTGAGTACCAACATTTTTTTTTTTTTAAAGATTTTATTTCATTATTTTTAGAAAGAGGGGGAAGGGAGAGAGGCAGAGAGGGAGAGATACATCAATGTATGGTTGCTTTTCACCTGTCTCCAGCCACAGACCTGACTGGAGACCTGGTTTGCAACCTGGTTATGTGCCCTGGCTGGGGAAATGAGTACCAACATTTTTTACATTGTATTTGCATGATTTTTCTTCAGTTTAATAATAGATGCTTTCTTTTGTAATTAAAAAAAAAAATTAAGATTTTATTTATTATTTCCAGATAGAGGAAGGGAGAGAGGCAGAGAGGGAGAGAAACATCAACGTATGGTTGCCTTTCACCTGCCTCCAGCTACGGATTTGGCTGGAGACCTGGCTTACAACCTGGTTATGTGCCCTGACTGGGAATCGAACCAGCGACCTTTGGGTTCGCAGGCCAGCGCCTATCCGCTGAGCCACCAGCCAGGGCTGTAATTTTTTAAATTGAGAAAAATTCACAAAACATAAAATCACCCATTCAAGGTACACAATTCCATGGTTTTAATATATTTACAAGGTTGTGCAACCATCACCACTATCATATTCCATCCCTCTTACCAGCCTCTGACAACCATGAATCTACTTCCTGTTTCTGGATGTGTCTGTTCTGGAAGTTTCACATAAATGGAATCACACACTGTGGCCTTTTGCGTCCTGCTTCTCTCACTGAGCTTTCTTAATGTGTTCAAGATTCCTCCATGTTGTAGCAAGTGTCAGTGTTTCACTCCTTTTCATGGCTGAATAATATTCCAGTGTGTGGATGGACCACATTGTGTTTATCCTTTCACCCGTATATGAATACTTAGGCTGTTGCTACCTTTTGGCTAATGGAATGCTGCTGCTGTACACGATGCGTACAGATTTTTGTGAGGTTGTGTGCCTTCAATCCTCTTGGGTAGACAGTCACCCAGGAGTGAGATTGTGGGTCCCACAGTGGATAATGGTTCACTTGAGCACTACTAGGGTGGGTGGGGAGGCAGAACTCCGGTGCTAACGCTGCCCCCGCCCCCAGGTGCCCATGAGGATGTTGGTGGGGCCCTAGGCCCAGGCTTCCTACCTTCCGCACCATGACCTGCTGGCTCTGCGTCCTGAGCCTGCAGCTCCTGCTCCTGCCTGCGGCTCCGCCCCCCGCGGGGGGCTGCCCAGCTCGCTGTGAGTGCACAGCTCAGACTCGCACAGTGGCCTGTCCCAGGCGCCGGCTGACAGCTGTGCCCGATGGCATCCCAGCAGAGACGCGCCTACTGGAGCTCAGCCGTAACCGCATCCGCTGCCTGAACCCCGGTGACCTGACCGCTCTGCCGCTGCTGGAGGAGTTAGACCTGAGCGAGAACGTGATCGCGCACGTGGAGCCAGGCGCCTTCGCCAACCTGCCTCGCCTGCGAGTCCTGCGCCTGCGCGGCAATCTGCTTAAGCTCATCCCGCCGGGCGTCTTCACACGCCTGGACAACCTCACACTGCTGGACTTGAGCGAGAACAAACTGGTAATCCTCCTGGACTATACCTTCCAAGACCTGCGTAGCCTCCGCTGGCTGGAGGTGGGCGACAATGACCTAGTGTTCATCTCGCGCCGGGCCTTCGCGGGGCTGCTGGCGCTTGAGGAGCTAACCCTGGAGCGTTGCAACCTCACAGCGCTGTCAGGCGAGTCTCTGGGCCACCTAAGGGGCCTGGGAGCCCTGCGGCTTCGACACTTGGCCATCGCTGCCCTGGAGGACCAGAACTTCCGCAGGCTCCCGGGCCTGCTGCATCTGGAGATTGACAACTGGCCACTGCTTGAGGAGGTAGCCCCTGGCAGCCTTCAGGGCCTCAACCTGACCTCGCTCTCCGTCACCCATACCAACATCACCGCGGTGCCCGCCGCCGCGCTGCGCCACCAGGCACACCTCACCTGCCTCAACCTGTCGCATAACCCCATCAGCACAGTGCCCCGAGGGTCCTTTCGGGACCTGATCCGCTTGCGTGAGCTACACCTGGCTGGGGCCCTGCTAGCTGTGGTGGAGCCTCAGGCCTTCCTGGGGCTACGTCAGATCCGACTGCTCAACCTCTCCAACAACCTGCTGTCTACACTGGAGGAGAGCACCTTCCACTCGGTCAACACGCTGGAGACTCTTCGCGTGGACGGGAACCCGCTGGCCTGCGACTGTCGCCTGCTGTGGATCGTGCAGCGCCGCAAGACCCTCAACTTCGACGGGCGGCTGCCGGCCTGCGCTACCCCTGCGGAGGTTCGCGGAGACGCGCTGCGCAACCTGCCGGACTCTGCGCTCTTTGAATACTTCGTGTGCCGCAAGCCCAAGATTCGCGAGCGGCGGCTGCAGCAGGTCACGACCACCGCGGGGGAGGACGTGCGCTTCCAGTGCCGCGCGGAGGGCGAGCCGGCACCCACCGTGGCTTGGGTGACGCCCCAGCACCGCGCGGTGACCGTCACCAGTGCCGGCCGGGCGCGCGTGCTGCCTGGGGGCACGCTTGAGATCCGGGACTTACGGCCGCAGGACAGTGGAACCTACACGTGCGTGGCCAGCAATGCGGGCGGCAACGACACCTACTTCGCCACCCTGACTGTGCAGCCGGAGCCGGCGACTAACCGGACCCTGGGCGATGGCCGCAATGAGACGCTGGCAGCCGCGCGCTTCCCGCTGGACCTCACCACCATCCTGGTGTCCACGGCCATGGGCTGCATCACCTTCCTGGGTGTTGTCCTCTTCTGCTTCCTGCTGCTCTTCGTGTGGAGCCGGGGCCGTGGGCAGCACAAGAACAACTTCTCTGTGGAGTATTCCTTCCGCAAGGTGGACGGTCCGGCCGCCGGCACCGGTCAGGGAAGCGCCCGCAAGTTCAACATGAAGATGATTTGAGGGGTTCCGTGGACGACCTCCATCTGCCCTGCCAGGGCTGCAGGCTCCTGGTCGAGCCAGGAGATTCAGTCTCTGTCCCCACAAGCCCTGCGCTGACCTTTCCGATAACACCTATGCATTTTCCAGGGGAGTAGACCTGTAAGCTGACTCCCAGCAGAACTTCCATTTTTTTGTAGAAGTTGAATTACAGGACTTTTTTCATCAGGTTGTGTCTTTTGCAGTTTCTCAAGCATTTTCTAAAGGTTTCCTCCTGTCTCCCTGGCCCTGAGTGGTCACTGAGCTTCTGGGTAGGACAAAGGGGGGTGTGGGGCAGGGGAGGGGTCTCAGAGACCCTAGGGTCCTCAAGCTAACAGCTCACTCACACCTGGAGGCACACAGCTGCTGCCCCAGGGCCCCCTGACAGCTCACGGGGGTGGGGGAGTATCTACACTTGAAACATTTGAAGGGCGCAGGAAAACCTATATACTTACTGTTCATACCTGTAGACCCCACACCTCACATCCAGCACACATGTTTTCATGCCCAGGACACAATCAGATGCACAGTTCTAAAGTGGAACACACACACACCTGGCACCCAACTGACACTAAATGGGTGTCCCAGGGTCCAAAGCTAACAATGAGCACATATGGCTCTCATGAGAGCACAGCTCACACCTGGACAAGCAGCCCACATTTGGAACACACCCAGCTGACACCTGAGTCACACATAGCCCACACCTGGGACACACCATACTCCTGCTCAGCTGGCCAACTCTGGGAGCATCTTGGGGGCTGGGCTAAGACCTTATTAAGTTGATGAGACTCACCCTAAGGGTGCCCAGCATGAGGGTGGTCCCTGACATGCTGGCCCCACCCTCGACCCCAGACTCCCTCCTACCAGGTCCCATGGGCCACTGGGAGAAGCCATTTCCCCAGGTTCCTCCAGCATCCTCAGAGATACCCACACCACACCAGAGGGGCAGCTTTCCTGGGCTCCTGGCCTAGAAGCATAATTTCTGGGGTATCTTTTCTCAAGCAAGATAATGGTGGTGACCTTCAATCCTGAATCTACACTACCCCTGAGCCAGCCCCGTGTCCTGTTGTTCATCTGGGGAATGAGACCAGAGTGTGAGTGGCTGTCAGGGTCCTTGTCATGTGCACTGCAGGGCGGCAATGGGGAGCAGACCAGAACAAGGGTTAGGCTGTAGAAGGCCTGGACCTGGTTTGTTGAGAGAAGGTGACAGAGGCACCTTGGTCTCTGCAACTCTGGGTCAAAAATGTAGAGAGTCAAAGGCAGACTGTAGCTTGAGCGAGGAAAGTGTTTCCTCAAAGTCATTACCCCACTGCTCTTCAGAAAGTGAGTCCCCTGTCATTGGGAGTAAGCAAGCAGGAGCTGAGGTGCTGCAGAAGTAACTATTCAGACACCAGACAAGGACTGCCCATGACCCCATCTCCCTCAGCCTGGTTCTTACCCCCTCTACCACAGCCAGACAACAGTTACAGCATTGTTGTAGGGAAGGGGCACACGGAACATTGTGGGGCCTGACTTTAGCTGGAAAGGAGCTTGGCCACAAACCAGGTTAGGACAGTGTTCTCAACCTTGTAGGACCTTTGAGGAAGGCTGAAACCAGCTCTGTTCCTGCTCTGATGTGTAATCTTAGTTGGTGACAACCACCTGAACTCTGTAAAATGGGCCTGCAAAACCAATTGCTGCATATGTAGAGGTTGGGCCTGTGGACAGGCTTGATGATGGACTTGAGTCCCAGATCCCTCAAGATTATCTGAGATGAGCCAAAGAGAAAGCCAGGTCAACCCTGGAGATTTTGAGCAAAGGACTCAGACAGAATTTGAAAGGGGACATTGGCATTTGTCTCTGGGCTATGGCTGGGAATGTTAGGCCCAATCCTGCCCCCAGGATGTGCACATGGGCCATCGTGGGGGTGGGGGGTGCTGATCATGGCCAGCCTGGGTGAGGACTCTATACCAACCCCACTTGTGAGTGAGAATCAAAGGGGGTGTCCAGCAGCCTCATGCCCCACACCAGTTGGGCAGAACCAACTAGTTTTTTCACTTAGCACTCTCCTGACCTTGGTTGCCGTGACAACCCTGAGGGCCTTTCAAAATGACATCCAAGTGCCTTTAGCATTATCAAGAAGGGAGGGGTGTGTGTTCTCAGCAGTGTTAGGATTTATAGAACATCACACATAATGGGACTCTCAGTCCTCTCTGCCTGTTCCCTGTCCCAACATGAACCAAGACACCCCAGTCCCAGTCTCTTCCCCTACCCTGCTGTTTTTGGTTGGAATCAAATAAAAATGAAATCAATTTAATAACAAACCTCTGATGTTTGTTTGTTTTTTAAATTTTATGTGAGGAGTGGGGACAGAAAGTAGGAATGAGGGATAAGGGGCTGCTGGGGTCCCCCAGGGGAGCTGCTGGGCTCCAGTCCCAAGGCTGACCTTGCGTCACGGGGTGTTTACGGTGAGCAGAAATGGTGAAAAGTTAGAAGTTGCTCTTCAGGAGCACTCATGCTGTTCCCCTGTATTAACTCCTTTCATGCTGATGACTGTGAGCTGGATCCTGCTTTGATCCCACTTCACAGATAGGCAAGGGAGAGTCAGAGGCTGGGGGGCATTTGCCCAGAATCTCTAGCTAGGGAGAGGCAGGTGCTGAGAGGGGAGGGTGGAACCTGGTTGTCAGAGAACCCTCTACCCCAAGCTTCCTCTGGGGCAGAGTCAGCAGTGGGGAAGAAAGGAGAAGTGAGGCCCAACCCACCCCTTCCTCATTCGGCCTCTGGAGCTGGTGGCTTCCTCCTTCAGGGCTTAGGGCCTCATTTTCCCTATTCCTTCTGCAGCAAAGGGAGACAAAACAATTGCTTCATGTGCCTCAGTTTCTCCATCCACAGGCTTTGCTGAATCCCTGGTTCAAACCAGATATAAGATCCAGGATTTTCCCAGTCCTGTCTTATCATTGGAGTTAAGGGAAGGGAAGTCAAGTGATTAAAAAAAAATGTTTTTGTTTGTTTTTTGAGAAGAAAGATTTCAATTATTCATTGTTTTCAGTTTTTAAATGATGGATATAGAAGTATAATCCAGGACCTCTTCCCACAGAATTTTCCAATGTGCATAGAGAACAAGATGGACACAACCTAACCAAGGGAAATAATCCCAGGAGATAAATATATGTATTTTGCAAAATACAACTTCACATATAAATGTGGTGTTTCAGTTATATCCCAAAGGGCTGTGGGCTGTCCAGGTGTGAAACAAATCCAATTACTAGATAAAAACTAGTGGGCCATGTAGCCAAAGAACCTGGCCAGAGGCATCCCCCATCCCCCCAAAAATGGTAGGGAGAGCAGAGGGACATGTCAAATACTCTTTAACTTATACATGTATCCAAAGTTTGAAAACACTATGGGGAATCTCAGAGATCCTAGCAGTTAGACTTGCCTGGTGTGACTCGGATGGAAATCCAGCCTACAAACTGAAAGGTTGCTGGTTTGATTCCCAGTCAGGGCACATGCCTAGGTTGTGGGCCAGGCCCTGGAATAGGGACATTCAAGAGGCAACTGGTTGATGTATCTCTTGCACCATTGATGTTTTTCTCCCTCCCTTCCCTTCTCTCTAAAGATAAATAAATAAAATATTTTCAAAAAAAGAAAGAAAGAAAAGAAAAGGAAGATCGTTGGAGGGAAGGGGGAGGCAGAGGCAAGGAAGGGGAGCAGCTTAGACAAGAACCTAGTATAAAGGAACCATGGACATGGACAACAGATGGGATTGACTTTGAGGGGAATGGGTGGGTGGGGAGGGGAACAGAGGGGAGCAAAAAGGGGATGGATGTAATACAACAACAATAAAATTTTAAAAAAATAAGAAAGAAAGAAAGAAAGAAAGAAAGAAAGAAAAGGAAGAACGCCCATAAGTCAGTGAATGGGCTTCCAAATGTCCATTATACCTACAGGCTTCTACACATCCACCCAGGCTGCTTCTCTGAGTGGAGGTATGAAAGAAGTTAATGTCTCCTATGCTCGATTCCTCTTTCTTAGCCCTTTCCTTTCATATCTTAAATTACCCCTGTCAAAAGACAAATGGCCCTGGCTGGTGGCTCAGTGGATAGGCGCCAGCCTGCAAACCCAAAGGTCGCAGGTTCGATTCCCAGCCAGGGCACATAACCAGGTTGCCAGCCAGGTCTCCAGCCAAGTCCTAGCTGGAGGCAGGTTAAAAGCAACTATACATTAATGTTTCTCTCCCTTTCTTCCTCCCTTCCTTCCCTTCTCTCTAAAAATAATGAATAAAATCTTAAAAAAAAAAAAAAAAAAAAAAAGACTAATGTAAGTAGTTGTGAACCATTAAACTCTTGACAGTAAAGCAAAATTAAAAACAGATATTTAAGCAAATGTGTTTAAACGTAAGCTAGTGAATGAAGAACTTTCATTTTTAAGGAGCCAAATATTCTGCATTTCTGAGCAATCTCAGTTGCTCATCCTGGTATTTCCACTTTGTTCTTCGCTACCACAACTAAGTGGGTGTACATTTTTGAGTATTAATCTATCACTAAAAGATTTGAATTAGGAGGCTAAAAGAAAACATTTTGTATCTATGTTTCTGTTTCTTTTATTGATTCTAGAGAAAGAGGAAGGGAGGAAGACAGTGAGGGAGAGAAACCTTGATTTGAGACAGAAACATCCATAGGTTGCCTCTTGCATATGCCCCAACTGGGAACTGAAGTTGCAATCCAGGCATGTGCCCTGACTGGGAATCAAACTGGCAACCTTTCAGTTTGTGGGACAATGTCCAACCAACTGAGCCACACCAGCCAGGCCTGTTATCTATATATTTTTAAATTTTCAGATGTTTCATTTGCTTATTTTTAGAGAGGGGAAGGAAGGAAGGAAGAGAGGGAGAGACAGGTAAGAGAGAAACGTCGATCAGCAGTCTCCGGAATGCACCCCTCCAAGGACCAGGCCCACAACCCAGGTATATGCTCTGACCAGGAATTGAACCGGTTACCCTTCACTTTGAGGGACAACACTCAACCAACCAAGCCACATCATCAAGGGTTCTATTTATTATTATTATTATTTTTATTTTTAATCTGTCCATGAAGAAGGAGCCAAGTGTCAGTTTCCTGTGTGGGAAATGTTCCCATGGAGCTACTGTAAGGACAAATTGGTCCACTTTATTTCTTGTTCTTTAACAGATCCTTCAGTTCCGCTGTTGTCCTGTTCAGGTTCAGGAAGCCTACTCCGTAGTATTGCAACATACTCATAAGGCAGCTTATCTCCTCAACAAGTATCATCAATCAAATCCAAGATCCTTCCATCTCTCTGTACTTCATACTTCTCCTGAAGCTTTGATCTTGTTCAATTGGTGCCCAACCCGGCGCTGTACCTGCTATGCCAGAGCCCAGATGAATCAATTTTAAAAGAAAAATCTAGCTTGTGTGGCTGTTAGGAGAGTGGGAGACACTTTCTTGAACACAGAGTGATGGGAATGTTCTAAAGGTCACACAGCAAGTCAGAACAGAACTGGCCTGACCGGGAGCCCTCCACCCCTGCACTAGGGGCTTCTCAGATGGTCCTGCAGCAGGAGAAGCCGTTCTCCAAGGAATGAAAGCCACAGGGGAAAAAGCCCTGGTTGGGTTTCTTCCTAAATAGTCTTTGCTGGAGTTCCCTGCCCTCGCCAAAGGCGGGGGATGTGAAACATCTCACTTCTCCCAATCTCCTTGGACTACCCACTACCGCTCATCTGGAGTGACCTTCTGGACCTCAACTTGTCTTTTCCAACTGCCCCACCCTGCTCTCAGCCCTGGAACTGTGTACTTCTGGGTCCCACCCCCTAGTCTTTATGCAGACTGTTTCTTCTGCCTGAAATGCTGTTCCTACCGTTAAGGGAGTATGTGGCTGGCCTAGGGAAGTGACAAAGAATGGGGCTCCCTACCCCCTTCTAATTGTTGCATGGGCATTTCAGGTTTGCTGCCAATGGCAGGTCAGACAATCCAGGGAGGCCAGGTGGTGCAGCTATTAGGAATTTGTCCCCAAGGCTCCCTGCCCTGTAGTTACTCCTATCTTGAAGGTAGGCTCCTGGAGGGGAGCTGGGGCAGGGAGAGAGCTGAACCATCAACTTGGAGAGAGCAGAACCATCAACTTCCAGGTTGGTGACTTGGAATCTGTGTGGGGGTAGGAATGTGTTTGGCTTGAGGGGAATGAACTCTAGGGATGAAGCCCAGGTACAGGATGTGGCATATTGTCACTGGCCCTCAGCTTTCACTTAGAGGGCCTACCCTCACGGCTGGATATTCAGTTCATGTCACAAAATTACAGGGTCCTTCCCACCACTTTAAAATGTTGATGGGTCCTGCCTGCGAGCCCAAAGGTCATTGGTTTGATTCCCAGCCAGGGCACATAACCAGGTTGCAAGCCAGGTCTCCAGCCAGCTCCGTAGCTGGAGGCAGATGGAAGACAACCATACATTGATGTCTCTCTCCCTCTCCGCCTCTCTACCTCTCTCCCTTCCCCTCTCTCTAAAAATAATAAATAAAATCTTTTAAAAAAATGTTGATGGGCAATATTCCTGTCTTGCAGATGAAGAAAGGAACCCAGAGAGGGCAAGAGTCCCACCCAGGGCCACACAGCAGGATCAAGGCTGGGCAAGAGGGCCAAGGTGTGTGACTGCCCTGCTTTCACGTAGGTCTACGCACACTCACACAGATACCCTATAGGTGCCTGCTCACATATGTCCCCACTCAGCAGCATGAGGAGCCCCAAGCCCTGGACCCAACACCCTCACCTGATGACTCAGCTCACACACAGCAACATGGTGAGCCAACAAGGGGGGCCCTGGACTGGGGGGCAGCAGGTTGCCAGACCCCCTCTGAGATGGCCAGAGCAAAAGATGAAGTCTCTCTTACCATTTAAGGAAGTTTCTGCCTAATGATGGTTAAACTGTTATATTAGCTTTTTTACTACCTTTGTTTAAAAAAAAAAAAAATGCTGGGCTCACCAGCTTGTAAAACTGAGCACACTGGAACTCAGAGAGGTACAGTCAGTTGCCCAAAGCCACACAGGAAAGTGAGGGTGTGGGGGGGTCACCTGGTGCAGGGCTGGATGCTCTTTTGCCACTGACTGTCACTTCTCTGAGCCTATTTCCTCATCTGTACTCAGGTGTCATCGCTACCTCACAGGGTGCAGGGCAGTTTGGTTTAGTATTATTTCCATTTCAGGGATTGGGACAGAGGGCTGAGGAGTGGAGTCACATGTCCAGGGCTCCATACCCTATGTATCCTCACCCTTTCTTCCCTCCCTCCCCCTGCAGGTGCAGTCTGTGCCCTCCTGCTGCTCTCCAAGGCCTGCCAGCTTCCTGTCTTCTGGGTCCTTCCCCCTCAACCAATCCATAGTCTCTTCTCCCACCCCTGCCCAAGAAGATGCTAACCAGGGCCTGGTCCCTGCCCACCCACAGGGCTGCCAGCTCCAGCCGTACTCCAGCAGGGCAGCTTCAGAGGCCTCTTCTGGGGTTCTGCAGTATGGCTGAGACTCAGGCAGGCAATGACAAGGCTGGGCCAGCCGGCAGAGCTGCCCTTACACTGACTGGACAGGGAGCTAGGCCTACCCTCCCGCAGCCTGCAATGCCTGGAGGTCGTACATGCTGTGCTGGAGGCCTGGCAGCTGAAGGCCCCCTATGTTGTGCATGACTGGCTCTAAGCCCTGTTCCTAGAGGGCCCCTGGGCCCCTGCCAGGAACCCAGGCCACAGCTTCCACCTCCTGCATGGAAAGGAGGGATGCCTTCTACTACCTCATGGTCAGGGTAGCCTGGCATGTCCTGGGCACCCAAGTGACCCCACCACTGTCCCTCCTCCTTGAGGGATTCCCAAAACTCACACCTGCACTTTGGGTTTAACTGCTCATTTTGCAATTGATATGAATTAACACAGCTAGCCCCTGGAATCATGTCTCCATCACCTCCCCATGTCCCTCAGGTGCCCAGGAACCTGCATGTTAACTCACTCCCCAGTAAATTCTGGGTAAAAAGCCACTGAGTACCAGCCACAGCCAGCTGACAGACACCTTTTTAAATAATAATCATAATTATAATAATAATCATTGATTTCCAAAATGTATTGAGCGCTCCCTTTGTATCTCACAATATGTAAGAACATTTTTTTTTCTTTTTTAGATTTTATTTATTATCTTGAGAGAGAGGGGAAGGGAGAGAGGTAGGGAGGGAGAGAGACATCAGTGTATGGTTGCCTTTCACCTGCCTCCAGCTACAGACCTGGCTGGAGACCTGGTTGGCAACCTGGTTATGTGCCCTGGCTGGGAATCAAACCAGCGACCTTTGGGTTCACAGGCTGGTGCTCCATCCACTGTGCCACCAGCCAGGGCCAGAACTTTTTTTTTAAATACTCACCCAAGTATTTGATTTTTAAGAAGATTTTATTTATTACTTTCAGAGAGGGAACGGAGAGATAGACATAATGAATGGTTGCCTTTCACCTGCCTCCAGCTACAGACCTGACTGGAGACCTGGCTTGCAACCTGGTTATGTGCCCTGGCTGGGGAATCGAACCGGTGACCTTTGGGTTCGCAGCCGGTGCCTCATCCACTGTGCCACCAGCTAGGGCTTTTTTTTTTTTTTAAGAGAGGAAGAAAAGGGGGACAATATCCATGTGAGAGAGAAACATTGATCAGTTGCCTCCCATACACACCCTGACTGGGGGAATCGAACCCTCAACTTAGGTATGTGGCTTGACCAGGCATCAAACCTCTGACTTTCCTAGTGTGCGGCATGACGCTCCAACCAACAGAGCACCCAGCCAGGGTGTTTTAAGAACTTTTAGACCCATTTACTCATCTAATCCTCACTCTGACTTTACGATTCAAGTGTCATCACATTTCATCAGCAGATCCTTTGTATCAGCAGATGTTACTAAGAAAAAAAAAAAAAAAGCTCCTGTTAGGCCCTGCCTGAGTAGCTCAGTTGGTTATGGCATGCTCCCAGTCCCCATACACTAAGGTTTCAGGTTCAATCCCCTGTCAGAGCACATGCAAGAAGCAACCAATAAGTGCATAAATAAATGGAACAACAAATTGATGTTTCTCTCCCTTCCTCTCTCTCTGAAATCAATACATAAAAAACTTTTTAAAACATTCCTGGCTGGTAGCACAATGGATAAAGTGCCGGCCTGCAAACCCAAAGGGGGCTGGTTCAATTCCCCACCTAGGATACATAATGAGGTTACAAGCCAGGTCTCCAGCTAGGTCTATAGCTGGAGGCAGGTGAAAAAAGGCAACCATACATCATTGATATCTCTTTCCCCCTCTGCCTCTCTTTCTTCCCCTCTCTCTAAAAGTAAAAATAATAAAATCTAAAAAAAAAAAGAAAAAAGGTTCCTGTTAGCCCTGACTGTCGTGGTGTGGCTCAGTGGATTGAGCACAGGCCTGCAAAGCTAAAGGTGACCGATTCGATCCCCAGTCAGGGCACATGCCTGGATTGCAGGCCAGGTAAGGTCCCCAGTTGGGGCCATGCAGGAGGCAGCCAACTGATGTTTCTCTTCCTCTTTCTTTCTCCCTTCCCCTCTTTATACAAATAAAATAAAATAAAATAAAATATTCCTGTTAAATCATATCACCATGCATCAGGCACATCACCACGTTAGGGGAACACCGTTGATTTTGCGGGATGTGTTGTTATGGGCCCATTTTGCAGACTAAGTATGGAGGGAGTAAGTCGTTGCTGACTTTTGAGTTCTTTAGTGGACAGTTCAATCCTGGCTCCATCTCAGAGGCTTCTGGGGACTTTATTTTTTAAATATAGGCCCCCAGAGGCTCTCACCACACCTATAATTTTTAAACATCCCCTCCGAGATGATTCTAATGTAATTCCCAGACCTGATACTCTCTTGACCTTCTAGAGAGCATTGTTGTTTTATAAGTACTGCAGCTGCTGGCCATGTGTAACTTCTGTGCATGTGAAATAGGGTTGGCCCCAGCTGAGATAGGCTCTGATGTCAAATATACACCTGAGCTCAAAGACTTAGTGTCAAAAAATGATAATGTGAAACAGCTCAATATTTTTTATTGATGACTTCCTGAATGATACCATTTTGGATATTTTGGGTTAAAGAAAATGTATACTAGCCCTGGCTGGTGTGGCTCAAAGACTGAGCACCCTCCTGTGAACCAATGGGTCACTGGTTCAATTCCTGGTCAGGCACATGCCTAGGTTGCAGGCCAAGTCCCCAATTTGGGGCACACGAGAGGCAACCACACATTGATGTTTCTCTCTCTCTCTTTTTTTTTGTTTTTTGTTTATTGTTTTTTGTTTTCTCTCCCTTTTTCTCCCTCCCCCTTTCTCTAAAAATAAGTAAAATCTTTTTTCTCTTTTTTTTTTGTGGTTAAAATCTTTTTTTTAAATGTATTCTAAAAATTACTTTCACCTGTTTCAGTTTTTAAAGAATGTAGCTACTGGGAAATTTTAAATGACACCATAGTCTGAGATATATTTCTACTAGACAACTCAGTTCTGACACCCTAGCTGTCACCTCCCACTTGACCAAATGGTAAGAACCTGTCCTTTTAGTAGATTGGAGAGTTCAATCCCTGTATGTCATTTTCTGTAGTGTAGTTTTCCTTAAAATCATCTCAGTGACCAACAACCAAATTAGCATCTAACCTCTGCTTCTGAAAGCATGCAATCTGCCTCCCCAAAAGCCAGAGTGGGAGCAGCTTGGGATAGGCAGGAAGGCTTCAAGGTGAGACTGTGCTGATTTTGGGGGGGGACTACCAGTCAGGCCCTGATGGCCCCCTTTGCACCACAGGTGCCCAATCCAGGAGCCAAGGAGCCCCAACATAGGATCTGGAACTGCAGGTCTCGAAGCTGAGGAGCATTTCAACCTCCAGGGGCTGTTTGGTCTGGTGCCTGAGGGCACATTGCACAAGGCACCCTGAAACAGCCTGTGGAACAGACAGCAGAGGTGCCTGAGTGCATATTGGCCTGCAGGCGGCTGGTGAAGGCCGGCAGACTTTGCCTAGGCCATGGCTCCCTGCTGCAGCAGCTGAGCACTCTCTGGAGCACCTGAAGGCCCGAGATGTGTTCCTGATGGAGCTACACCTAAAGAACCTGCTGCTGGCAATGCCATGGGGCTATTCAGCAGCCAGGGTCCTGCGGCTGCTGCTCTCGAACTTTGGCCTTGATCGCCCATGGCTGCCTAAACCTGAGTGCCCACAAACTGCAGCTGGGCTGCCTGCTCTGTGCCCTTGGCCATGCCTTGACCCCTGTCCTGGTGCTCCTGGTAGCCCAGTCAGCCTGTGTACAACCCTCTGTGGCCGTGACTTGCTGTGCAAGTGGGTGCCGCTCTGGAGACCTGGGCCAGAGCTTTGCAGCATGGACTTCACCTGGTGGGGCTGGGTGCAGGTGGGAGGAGGCCCAGCCTCCACAATTGAGATGTGAGTGCCTGGCAGAGGCCATGGAGGCTTCACTGGGCTGTGACCTAATGCTGCTGTGGGCCTGACCATTCCAAAGCAATGTGCTTGTTCCAGGGTCTCTACGAGGCAGGCACTCCTTCCATGGCTGGGGTTGGTGGCAATGTCTCCACAATAGGTGAATGCCCCACTCCTTTGTTGGAGGCTTAGGCTGAAGGCCACCCCAAGAGCGGAAGTGTCCCTCTTCTGGGGCTGGGGACTAATTGCCAGGGCTGAGGTTTTGAGGCCAGGGCCACCCATACCCACTCAAGGCATGGACACCCTGACAACATGTGTGAAACCCCTCACCCCACCTTCAAGGAGAAGTCAGAGTGCCCTTCAGGTGCCGGGGTCTGATGGTTACTGTTGCCACAGAAGCAGAGCTCAGACACTCCTTCCAGTGCAAGCATGAGAGGCATTCCTGGCCCTGGAACATCTGCTGGTGCTGAGCATGGCCAAGGATTCTTCCAGCATGAATGTCCTTATCAAGAGCTACTTGGGGCCCTGGCTGGTGGCACAGTGGACAAGGAGCCAGCCTGCAAACCCAAGGGTTGCTGGTTCAATTCCCAGTCAGGGCACATAACCAGGTTGCAAGCCAGGTCTCCAGCCAGGTCCATAGCTGGAGGTAGGTGAAAGGCAACCATACCTTGATGTCTCTCACCCTCTCTGCCTCTTTCCCTTCCCCTGTCTCCAAGATACATAATTAAAACTTTAAAAAAAAGCTACTTGGGGTCTCCAGAAGAGGAGGCCCACCCGGCGCAGCTTACCCCATGAACTCACCTCCTGAAGGTTCCCATCCACTGTGGCCTCCTTGCTGTTCCTGTGACATTAAATTCTGTCCAGCCACCCAGCCTTTGCCTGGGCTGTTCCCTTGGCCACTGTTCCAATCTCACCTCCTCTGACTAAACGAAGTTGCCTCTCCTGGGCCCTCTGTAGCTCTTCACCCTGCACTCCTCTCCCTCTACCCCCAGAGCACTTGCAGTCGGCCACCTGGAAGTCCTTATTCATGTTGCCTGTCATTTGTCTTCCTTGCCCACCAGGCTGAGTTCCCTGAGGAGAGGGGCCAAGCTTAACACCCAATAGGTGCTTTTTATTTTTTTAAGATTTTATTTATTATTTTTAGAGAGGGGAAAGTGGGGAGGCAGAGAGGGAGAGAAACATCAATGTATGGTTGTCTTTTGCCTGCCTCTAGCTATGGACCTGGCTGGAGATTTGGCTTGCAACCTGGTTATGTGCCCTGACTGGGAATTGAACCAGAGACCTTTGGGTTTGTAGGCTGGAACCTATCTACTGTGCCACAAGCAAGGGCTACAATTGGTGGTTATTAAAAACACAAGACAGCCCTGGCTGGTAGCACAGTGGATAAGGCGCCAGCCTGCGAACCCAAGGGTCGCAGGTTCGATTCCCCAGCCAGGACACATGGCCAGGTTGCAGGCCAGGTCTGTGGCTGGAGGCAGGTGAAACGCAACCGTACATTGATGTCTCTTTCCCTCTCTGCCTCTCTCCCTTCCTCTCTCTGGAAATAATGGAATCTTAAAAACAAACAAACAAACAAAAAACACACAAGACAATAAACTGGGTGGAAGATTCATCAGGGGACCAAAATAAGTCTGGATCTGTTTATGTCTCTGAAAAAATGAACAAGGGGGCCTTGAGGGGTCCCACTGCCCTTGCCTGGGTCCTTCAGCCCTGTCTCCTCCTCACTCTGACTCCTCTACCATGGTGATTCTGAGGAATCTCTAATACCAATATGACCAGGTCCCTCCCTGCTCCAATGATCTCCCATGGCTTTCTAATGCCCTCAGAATACAGTGGGGCTACTACAAAAGTTCTATAAGCTCTGGCCAACGTCTCCTGCTGCATTGCCATCCTGGGAAATACTTTCTGGCCTCCAGGGCCTGCCTGTTGTATCTTCCCCTGGAAACACTCAGTCCTCTACACCTCTGCTTCAGACTCCTACTTATCCTTCAGTTCCCAAACCCAATGCTCTTTCTCTGCCTTTTCTCCTGCCCACATAGTCTGGAAATATCTGTGCCCAGCTGTCCCTGAAAGCCTTTAAAAACTGGTCCCATCACCACTTAACTAGCTGAATATCCCATTCCACCCCCAAATATACTCTCAAGTATCCCATAGCACCTTTCCTTACCTATGAAAGATGCCCCCTCTGTAGCCTATTTCCCAGTCAAGGCCGCCTGAATGTGAATCTCTGGGCCATGCTGCCAAGGGTAGCCAGCAGATGGCGCTGTAGTCCTGCCCATCTAGACTTCAGCTTCTGCATCACCCCAGCCTCCCCAACTGCAAGACCAGTCTCCCCTGAGTGCTCCTATTTCAGTATGGCACTGCAAGGCTCACCCCAGAATCTACTGAGGTGCACAGGGTCTGCACAATTGCTAAGGAGGATAGGGTGGGTGCCCATATTAAGACACACATCCACACTGCTCTGGGACAGTGGGCCCCAAAATTTGGGGCAAATCTGATGTTCAGGATGGGCAGGAAGCCTGCCAGCCAGCCTCCAGCCGTGGCCACTCAGGGAAGGACATCCGGCCATGGGGCCGAGATCTAAGATGCGAGTGAAGTGGAACAGGTTGCCGCCTAGAGCTGCCTTGGGTCTGCCCTGACAGCAGGGACGTGAGATTTAGAAGTGGCAGGGTAGAGCCCCAGCATTCTGAAACCACAGCCCTGGGTCTGAGCCACCCAGCACATCCCACAGAACCTTGCGATGGCCAGGTAGGAGACTAAATCCTAGTCTTCCCACCCCAGGAATGTTCCGCCTATCAAAAGGGGTCACTCAGCCCAGGAGGCACGATTTTATCTGCAAACCACCCCCAGCCCATTCTGGCCCCAAGGTACAGCTAGCAGCCAGGCTCCAAGCCCTTCCAAGCCAAGTTAATACCACTGAGCCCAGACAGGTCTAGATGTAATCACTTTTATTCAGATTTTTTAAAGCAACAGAAGGGTGGATTAATACCTATCTTTCCAAGTTAAAACCTAAAATTGTTTCCAAAACTTCAAATAAGAAACTCCTGCTCAAAGTACAAGGATAATCTGTATCACCTTAACCCAGCGATAAAAAAGTAAAATATAAATTTTTATTTAGAATTAAAGCAAATA